>JANSTT010023468.1:0-39769 GCA_026745375.1 Platyura marginata | reverse complement strand
ACCCTTTACTTTACATACGTTTTGCCTATATAACCTGTTTTGGGCGCCCAATGACAACACTGTGTGGCATGGCCTATAGAGTTGGCAATTAGTTATATAATTGATATCACCTACAGCCTACAGTCAACAAACAAATTACAGTACCAATGGCAAAAACTGGAAAAGGACAAAAAGAGCATACTGCAGTGTAGTAGAGCCACTTATTATAGAAATATTTAGTTTTTATATTAAAAACAACGCAATTTGTTAGAACAAAAATAAAAACATTTTTTTTTTGTATAAGTCCATTAATTCAAATTAGTCAAAATCAGTCTAACAATTTCGATTTAATCTCAAAAAGTTGCTTTATCGTTTAATTATTAAATTGCAGAAAATCAAAATACACATCAGCAGATTTTTGCTAAAAAATTGTTCAAAATAGTTTTTACTCACAAAGAATTTTAAGAAATCTTAATTCTATTTACATTTGTAGGTTTTAAATTTAATTACGTAAATAAAAATGAAGTTCTTTGAATTTATCTAATTTATGGAATAAAGACACTGCCTGACTAAAATATTAAAATTGTATTACACGCTACACCGGAAAATACTCCACGGCATATAGTTAAAAGCCAACCATCCGAAATTTGGGTTAATTAAACATAAACGCTGAATTAACTTTAGTTAAATATCTGGGCCACTACAAAATAAATTAACGCTGAACAGACGCATTGTATAATGAGGAAATATATGTTGGGTTAGTGTCAAACTTGTGAATATTCATATACAATATTCTATTTATTTTTCATTAACAAACATAGAATCTTTAAAATCAAGCTAAAATCTTGCAGTTACCATTTTTCGATAAGATTTGGGATTTCTTCCGGAATGGCAAATTAACATAATAACCTTGAACGATAACTTAAAAAAGATAAAATCTCCCGTTCATTTATCATTTAATACGTTTTCATTCCTAACCCCTTTAACTGTTAAACCCGCCATATAGCCGGCCTTATTCTAACCGAATTATTTCTAAACGTAAACTTTATTTGTGTTTAAATCGATTAGATCGCTTTTGGGGGAAGAATAAACTCATTCAACCATACCGATTTGAACGTTGTAGCTTCATTCGTTTGAGAGATATAGTCAGTTGAGTTGAAATTATTAGCAGTCAAAACACAACAACAACAAATTGTTTTTAGTAGCCCAATTGATTTGGGATTTTTGGTAATCATCATCATCAAGCCGTTATGAAACGTAGGTCATCTACAAATAACCCCCATCGCATTCTGTTCGTTGCCAAAGCTTTCACTTCCATCCATTCTTTTCCTAGATACGGCGATTACGGTGCGGCGCCACGTTTTTCTGGGTCGTCCTCTTTTGCGAGCACCTTGGGGATTCCACTTTAGTGCTTCGCGTGCAATGTCATCCCTAGGTTTTCGAAGTGTATGTCCGATCCAGTTTCATTTTCTTCGACGAATCTGAGCACCAATCTTCTCCATTCTTTTTGTCATTTTTCATAGTTCTTCATTTCTAACCCTGTCTGACCACATCACACCTACTATACGCCGTAAGCACCTGTTCACCGAAATGCTTAATTTTAGGTTTCTGGAGATTTGTAGACCGTTCCAGACATTTCGTTTGAAACTCCACTGACTGTATTTTAATGTTAAGGTGCAGTAAATAATTTTCTTTTTACTTCGACTTAAAAGTTATTAAATGATTAGAATAAATATTTCAATTTTTAGAAGATCCAACCTTAATGACCATTGTGCCGTAGGTATATGTCTGAGTTGCCCCGAACTCCCAAAAACTCGTAGAATAAAAACTAATTTATGATAAACGCAGTTGCCTTACTATGAACAAAAGTTTTCATGAATTTGTTTGAATAAATCATTTTTACAAAATGCTACTACCTGAACAATGGCCATTATCAGTCTCTGTTAATGGAAAATGCGGTGTTTGTGATAATTTAAAGAAAAAAATCATACTCAATTCATAAACAACTGTTGTTTGAACGATTGCTGGCGTTGTTTATAGTTCCCATAAAATCCCAGGCCTGTTCAAGTCATTGTAAAAGAAAAATGAAAAACTCATCTGTTGAAACAAGATGAAGTCTGCTAATTGTAAATGTTTTAGAGAATCGATAGGATAATTTAAAAAAACAAATCCTAAATTATTAGTGTTAATTTTTCCATATTTGATATTAGGTTGCAGTCTAGTCATTTACTTGATAATAACATAACAAAAAAATTTCTTTAAAATTCTTTGTGTTGTAAATATTTTCCGGCAATTTTCTGCAATAATAATAATGAAAAATTAATTCAATTTCGTACAGAAATACTTTCGATATTGGCTCGGTTATTTGAAGAAATTTATGAATTTTAATTTCGGAGTAAGTTTGTCTATGGATTTCCAAACGATTTATCGAATACAAATTTATGTAATTATTCAAAGAGACAACATCAACACTGTCTATCTATCTATGGTGCACGATAAATCATCGGAATATTGAATATTTGTATCATAACAATAATAATAATAATAATAATAATTGTCTCATTTCTATCATCTTATCAACTAAAAAGTGCGTTAAAAAAATAGCTCGATTTTTGTTTTTGTTTTTGTTATTTTGATTATTTTTTTTCCTTTTCTTTTTGTAAAATTATTCTTAAAAAAAATTACTTCAATAAATATCACTTTTTCAGTGTTGTTGAATTACTAGCACTAATGCTTTTATCTTTAGCCGAACCCGGTGAACTCTCAAATCGTTTTTGTAACGATGCAACATTTGAGTTCTTTGTCATACCGGGCCGCGGTGCAGCTGCCATTTGTTGTTTATTACTCATACTATTATTTGTATTACTACTATTACTTACATTATTTGGAGTTTTGTTATCTTGCAAGCTAAATTTTGTGCCCGACTGCCATTTCGGTTTGTCATTTGTGCTTGTTGTCGTTATTTTATTGTTACCATCTATTGATGACGATGTCACACTACCGAATGATGGTTTTGTTAGAGGTTTTGGTTTTTGGGCATTATTTAGTACGTCCGGTTGTTTAACTTTGTTTGTTATCAATGAATTTACTAAATCTGGACCGGTAGTTGTTTTTGCGGTTACGGTGGGCACCGTTTTTGTTTGTTTCACAATTGATGGCGTTGTGCCTTTTGTTTTGTTTAGTTGCGATGGTGAAGTACTACGTGTGCCAATAATGGACGGTGGTGTTTTTGTTCGATTAAATTGAACTTTCTTAGCTGTTGGAGATGATGGTGCTGTTTGTTTGGTAGCTAAAGGCACCTTTTCGGATTGTACATTTTTATTTAATACCGAAGTATTTATCGTAGATGAGCCGATCGGTGTCGGTCGATTGAGGTATTTATTGATTGGTTTATTCGGCTTTGTTGTATCATCTTCGGTCGATTTTACTTCTGGGGGCCGTTGAAATGTATGTAAAATTGGTTTATCGTTTTTTGTTATTTCATCGGCAGGTTTTCTCTTAAAACTACTTAAGTTATTACTAATAGGCTTTGTTGGCGGTTCGGACAATTTTACTGGTGCTACTCTAGCAATTGGTGCATTAATTGCAGATGGTCTCAAATAGCCACTTGATGTTGTACTGCCATTTGATTTCATATTCATATAATCACCGTCAGAGTAATCACCAATCTCTGATGTATTTGCGTATGGGACATTTGAATCGTCTTTTTTCTTTCGTGACAACGTTGACACCGAATATATTGAATCCAAATTCCGATTCTCGATTTCGTTTACTATTTCGCCAAGCAGTCCCATACTACTACCATTTTCGACGCTTACATTAATCGGTGACAATACTTTTGGTGGACTTTCATATTCATCGATAACAGAGTAAATATTATCGGAATTTGTTGGTGAAAGATCTTCGGTAATTTTTGCCAATGGAGCTTCGACAGCTTCACAATCATCATAATCATTTTCCGGTAAAACTTTTTTAGGTGGTGGTGGATTTTGATAACCAGGCACCCCCGGAATTTTCAAACTTGTAATTGATGGCGGAGCTGGTGGTCTTGGTGGAGGACTTTTCGGTCTACTTCCAACCATACTGCCAGGCCGAGCTTTCGATGCCGATTGTCGCATTGATCCAAATGTCTGGATATTGTTACGTTTAACAACGGCAGCTGATTGATCACGCATACTTTGTGTTCGTTGAACTTGCGAACGTTCATCTAATTCACTGTCAGAACATGTATCAACGGTCGGTATCGGTGAGGATATTTCAATTGATTTTAATTTCTCTTTATTTATTGAAGGCTTTACTTTGGTTGGATTTCTTTGTAGAGAATGATGATCCACTTTGTCATCTTTTTTTAAGAATGAAGCAATGCGCTTTATTGTGCTCTCTTTAGACGATTTAGTTTCCTTAACGTTTTGAACGACATCTGGTCGATTTTGGGTGGGTTGTTCAAATCCAACACCTGGTACTGTTGGTGCTAAACGTATCGGCAATTTATCGACATACTTTTCAGCATTATGTCTTAATGGCGAAATTAACTCTTTTGCTGAGCATGTAGATGCCTCCAATATTGGACTTGATATAATTGGTCTGGGCGCTGATCCCGGATTAAATGGTGGTAATGCTGGCGCTTCAGATGAGAACTTTTCCGAAATTATCTGATGTACTGTTGTTTCAATTGGTTTTATTTGTGATTGTTTTCGCATAAGATTCGACGGTTTTGGTACGGGTGGAGCAACTCTATTTGGTACACCATTGCACGTATTATACTGATCAATATTTTTTGCTACCGGATGGACAAATGCAATGTTTGTTGCACCTGCATGCGGTGTTCTCGATATTGGCAATGGTTTTAAGGTGAATCCTTTAAAATGGCCAAACATATTGTTATTGAGCATAGATGGATCAGTGTTTTCATTTGATTTCAGCAGAGATGAATTCATATCATCTGTACTGCTTGGAGTTGATGTAATTTGGCCAGATGGCGAATTTCCACCACCACTACCACTTCCACGTTGTGGACTCTTTTTCATTGTAGATTTTAACCTAAAAATACATTTCACCAATAATATCATACCGAAGAAAAAACATAAAAAAATTGATGAACATACATACCAATAACAAAAAACAAATTTAACGAACAACACTACATGACCAATAAAACATGCTAAGAAAATTAGCGATGGTAACAATCTGCTTTTAAAAAAATGTAACAAATAAAGAGCTAAAGCACCATTTTGTTGAAAATTTATTAGTTAAATGAAAAGTTATTTACAGTAAAGTAAAGGAAATAATCAAAGCATGAATTTTATTAATAGAATTGAAAAGATATTAGTGAACAACCAATTTGTGCAGTGTGATTGCAATTTCTTCTATCAAACTTGTCTTATTAGGTTACATAAAACAATAGATTGAAACTCAAATAAAATCGAGAAGTTATAACTTAAATAGTAATTTCAACTCTTTGTGATATGATTTAATCTAAGAAAAAAAGCCCCAAAACTAAAACACATATGAAATTAACACAAAACTACAAAATCAAACAATAATATCTACAAAGCAAAACAACAAAATTTAATAAAATACCAAATTAATGTAAAATTTAAATAAATCACAACACCAACTATACAATACGAGCTACAAACTAACAAAAATTAAATTTAATCATTTCTAAGAAATAATTCAGTACTGTTAGATAGAACATGCGGATTTGTACTAGAAATTAGTTTAGTATCAGTAATGTGCAATTTTTTCTTAATCATTGGTTCAGTTGTATCTACGTACACATTTGGTGTTTTCCTCAAAAACAGCGGTCTATTTTGACGCCAATAATATATGAAGAATAATACAAGTGAGACAAATGGCACCACACCAAGGAAGAAAACGTACATCACACGAACTACACCGGCTCCATCTATGAACGGATAAATAAAAATATTAAAGTTCCATATTGACTTTTGGCAAAATGTTACCATTTGGATTTGTAGCAGGTCCACTATATTCAGAACCGCCTGGTCCAGGAGTATTGCACAATGGCGGTGCAAAACCAGCATCACAATGGCAATAACCTTTATTATTGCAAATTCCATGACCACTACAATTTTCTGGACATGCCGGTGCCATTCCATTGGCTCTTAAACTGTCCAGAGATAGGCATTTCTGATGAACACACATTTTGCCCTCAGCACATTTTGCTCCATCCGGCACCAATCCTGGATCGATACTCTGCAAACCCAAATCAACAATTGCCGTTCGACATGGTATAATATTTCCCTCATACGGAATATAACTATGAGATAAAACCGACACTGATTCCATGCCAAATTCAAGACGTTCATTTAAATGACGACACTGCAGCATACCACAGTAAACATCTTCTTTCGAACAATTTATGTACGTATTAGCCAATCGATCATATCCACAATTACCATGACGTGTTCCATTCATATTTTTCTCATAACATGGATCCGATGATTTTCCCGATGGTCCCCACAATACTTTACATTGATCGTCACGTGATCGACAGGATCCCTGATAACAAAATGCTTTTCCATTGTCACATTCTTCTGTATCACGTTTAAAATAATCCGATGGACAATATTCCGATTCTCCCGTACAGTATTCAGGTAAATCACATTCACCTGCCGATGTACGACAAACTGTACCAGCCGTACGTGGATGACATGTTGTTAGATCACAACATTCACCTGTTGCACACGAAGCGTTTGCATGTAGCATACATGTATTTGGATCGCAGCAAGTATTTTCACAAAAATCCGGTAAACCGCAATCACATTGTTCGCCAGGTTCAACAAATCCATTACCACATTGCGGTGAATCAAATAGTTTTGTTGGTTTATTTCTGTTGTAATTGACAATATTATTAATTAAAATTTAAAACTATGTAGTTTGAAATGTAGAACTGCGTTGATAAATATTGATTTTAATTAGATGTGAGAAAAAATAATCAAAATTCAGAAACAAAAGAAAATTTAATAATAGAGTATCGAAAATCTCCAACGAGAATTTATCTACTAATATTCAAACGGGAATTATTAACGAACCTAAGAATTTCTAAAGATTCATAAAAAAGTGACCCAAATTAAAAAAAAAAAAAAATGTTATTGTCGCAAACGAGTCGGAATTATTTAAGATATCGTCGATATTGTGTTCTATAATAAGTGTATCATGTTTCATAACATACCCTAAACAATTTCACCTTAGGGGCTCTGAGTCAAAGAGAGGCACTATGGAAACCTTAGGACGATCTTGATATAAAATATTTTAGAAATGATAACTTTTGACATAGCAATAATCTTCCAAAATAAATTGGAATAATTAATTTGAAAAATATGTAGATAATATGTACGTACCGTAAACAATAATTCATTCCCTGATGATAAGCTAAATTAAGTTGATCAATACTACAAGAACTCCAATGTAACGGTGCAACGGATGAACTTGATGCTGACATAATACATCGCTCGTCAACACATTTACAATCGGGTGAATCATGTTCCATTCCAAAATTATGGCCCATTTCATGGGCAACAGTTGTTGCAACGACTCCGACAATTTGACTATGATCCATTGAAACACCGCCCGAAAATTCATAAGTACATATGGGACCTTTTAGAGCCTTTCCTAAATTAAACCAAAATCACATTTTAAATCATAACGAATTTCCATTTTAATTGTACTTAAATCGTACCAACAACACCGCCGACAAATTGTTCTTTCGTAAGCAACTGAGCATTGTCATTTGGATGATCTTTGACCAAAATTTTCCGTCGATATTGTAAAAAATTCTTTAATGTTTTATCACCATCGCTTGATAGTTCCGCTTCGTTATTTTCATTCCACACAACAACGCCAACCAATGCAATAAAAATGTTCAATGGCACATACAGCTAAGCATTAAAAATAATTTATTAGGTAAGTACACTTTACGAATCGATATCCCATATAAGTTTACCTACCGCATTTATAATATTTGCAATATCAATGCAATGACTATGAACTCTTTTTAAATTTTCACCCAGCGCCTTATAAACTTTATTGTCTACGACTAAAACTAATTCTACAAACGAGGAATGTTTGTTCGCATTGTATGGTCCTCTTATTATGGTATCGGATGAACGTTTAAACTGGAAATAATAAAAATAAATTACTCTATGTGTTACTTGCTCAGAACACGATTGTCTGATGTCATTATTTTCTTGGAAATTGCTCATAAATTCGGTGTAACATTTTTATTTTATCTTTAACAATAATTTTATGAAAACAAAATAAACTCTATAAACCTAAATGATGACAATAAATTTTAAATTTAACGAGAATATATACGGAGGTGTAATTTTTTTTTGTTAAATGGTGATAATTAGGACTCTGATTTGATTGTCAGCTGGTTTAAATTCTACGTTAAGTTAAAAATTTGACAGGTTTGCGATACAATTGTACGGTTTGAATTTTTAACTGAAGATAACTGAAGTAAGGGAAGACTGATCCTGTCAATCAGTTATAGAGTAAAGTTGAAAAAAAAACATTTTATGTAAGAATTAGCTTAATTTGATTGGAGTATAATTATGAATGGAGTACAAAATTAAGTAAGACGTAGCCTTCGCTTAAAAATAACTCAACATAGAGCAGATACGAAAAAAGCAAAGTCGAAAATTTATACTTATCTATAGATAGCAGACATTAATCTATAACCATTAAATAAATTGTTAAATCAAACCATTAAATGGAAGGCCTCAAGAAGAAGGGGGCAAAAATTAGTAAATAAAGAATCTGAAAGACTTCTACTAAACAGGAGCTTCTTTCGATTTAATCAGCCATCGAAATTTTCTTTAATGCAGAAAATACATTTGTATTATTTGAAAATACAGAACACTTCAGAGATCTGAAGCAGGAGGCCGAATAATAAAAGTCCTAATAAACAATAATGTTATCCGATCGTTTTTCTAAAGAAAAACTCATTAAAAGCAGTTCTAGTGATAGAAGTTCTCAAATATATACTGAGATCGAGACGCTTTGAGGAAATTTAAAACGCATGCTCAAAAGTTAATAGAAAAAATAAAATTTGAACTTCTTCTTCTTCTTCTTTTTCTTCTACATTTAAAAAATTACAATAAAAATAAAATGCCTTAAATATTACAATAACTCCCTATTATATTAAATACTTCTTTCTAGCCTCTCTAATTATTTCTAAATTATCTGTTCTATTTAATACCTTATAACACACAATTATACATAATACAAAAAAATACATACCCTCTGAAGTCTACTAAACTCGGAATTTTTGTAATAATCAATATCATGGGTTTTGTTTATACCACCCTCATATCCACATTTTGTTTTCTGAGTCATATCTGAATGCCTAAAATAGTCATGAAATAATTCATCATCATCAATATTATTTTGTTACCGTATGTGTAAATTAACGGTAATATTTATTATTATTATTATTGTACATAACAGTTAACAATCTTAAATTACCTATATAAAAAATGATCTGCATTAAATGAACTATTTGTTGTTGTTGTTGTTGGGTTAGTACCAATATAAAATGTTTCATCACCATCGAATATGATACCTTTAATACCATGACATGTGGAAATTACAACTCGAGAATTCTCATTGTCCCTTATTGTGCCCTGATGGAATAATTAAAATAATTAAGTAAAAACGATAAATTTATTTGCTAAATTGTGCATACATAATTACACATAACATATGTATGTATGTATGTATGTATGAATGTATATACTAAATAACATAAACAAATAAATTTAAATGTACTATATATCAATTAATATTAATTAAAAACACTTGCCTTGTAATGGCATAGATCTATGTCAGTCTTTGTAAAATTTTGAACAATTTTACCACCATTTGGTGTTTGGTATCTCAAAAAGTGGCCTTGAGGAGTTAAGTTTTCATTTAATTTTAAGTCTATTATCACATCTTTGCCTTCATGTTCATATTTTAATGTAATCTGGTCAGCATGCATGCCATCCTAAAAAAAAAAATAAAATAAAAAAATTAAAATAGAAACAAAAAGCGAATTAATTTTTCGGCTATATTATTGTCTCAATAAATTTTCAGTGTCTCTGTTTTTTATGTGTAGCGTCGAAGTAATTAATTTAATTTTAACTTTTTGAAATTTTATTTTTTTTTTATTTATAGTTTTACAACTAGACAATTTTACGAAAAGATTTACGTTCCTTTTTTGACTTCCACATTTCAAAGGAAATTATTCACATTTACATATGGACCTAATAAGTATTCTGTAAGAGAAGATAAACCTCTTAATACATAGAGATGCATGATCCGTTTAACAATGTACGATAATGTAAATGGCATGACTTATCGGGGGCTGGGCGGCAAATTTTAAATGTAAAAAATACGATTTGAACCAAAAAAGGGCAGTTATCTGAAATTTGTGCCAAACTGTAAAAAAAATTATATATAGTGGCCCTCTACCTACGATTCTTAATAACTATCGATTTACTTATATCTGATGAGGGTCATGTATTAAAATTAATTTACCAATATCCGTCCTATTTTCAAAAATCCAAAAGCATCGGGATCATTTCTATTCGAAATCTCATCTTACTTTACTCGAAAAAGATCTACGATCGTATATGATAAGTATATTCTTAAGAAGTATAGTAGGTATAGGGTTAGAAACGAAGAATTATGGAGAACCACCCATGAAGAAGATTACTGCTCAGAATTGAACAAGAAAATGGAACTAGATCGAAAACATACTTCGAAAGCCTAGGGATGACATTGAATGTCGTAAAATAGAACGACCCAGAAACATGTGACGCCAGCTGAAGCTAGAGGTAAGGAGGAAAGGAATGGTCGGAGGTGATAGATTTAGCAACGAACAGAACAAGATGATGACTTTTGTAGATGGTCGATTTTCACTCATGGAACGTTCAACCGATAATGATGATGATGATGATGACATTTTAAAAGGTCAATCAACTGAACAGACATTTGCATCAAATTATTTTATAATAAAAATAAAAGTTTTAAAAAGTAAAAAAGTTGGATATGAGATTATTGTGACAATTTGTACCATTCATACACCTACTTACTATTTTTATATTTTATCAACTCAAAAATGGAGTTTTTTTTTTTGTTGTCTTTTTTATAATTTAAATAAATAATGAAGAAAGCCGGGCATGTACAATCAAAAATTATTTTTAAATGCAGAATACAAAAACCTAATTTTCAATTAAAAATTTCCTTTCTAATATTTATATAAGTCATGCCAGGCTTTTTTTGGTAGTTGGCACCTTCATATATAATTTCAATTTCGATTTATTATGCTCAGAATTTAAATTTTTATAATTAGAATATACTTTCTGATCGATACCATATGGTTTCACTTTCCTCTGACATAGTTTTGAATTTATATAAAAAAAAAACCGCAAACACTTTTAATGTACTCGTACTATATTGTCATGCAGAAAAAAAATATATACAATTTTTAAAATAGACAACCTCCCACATTACCCATCCCATGTAGATAAAGCAAACGTTAATCTTCTACGTTCTCTGGTTATTTGTCTGATGGCTTAATATCACATGGAAGGTATGATGAACGAAAACAGAACATAAATATTGTGGTGATGCAATAGAGAACTTTTCAAAATTGTTGCCACAAACATAATCGTACCTATAAAATCACTTAACATATTTTATGTGTCAATCCGGTCAATCTTAATAAAAAAAAAATGTAAATTGGTTTATTAAAGTCCGGTAAATAAAAAAACATACACGAAATTCAATTATGTTTAGTATCAGAATTAGTAATGCAATTTAAAGATTAAATCACAATAAAATAACAATATACTTAAACCATAATGGGTTTTGATAAAGGAAATACATAATGTATTTAATTAATTTAAGCACTTAGTTAAGTAAACTTCTGATTTTGTAATTATTTTGTGGCGGTAAGTGTGGTCAAGTGATTTCTTTTAATTGATTAAATTAAATCGAGAAACTAAGTAAATGAAGTAGAAGTTATTACATCCATTCCTCGATTTGCACGGTAGATACGTTCCACGACAAATCCGTGTAAAACGAGACACAACATGTAATGAGTGTGTTCAATATAAAATAATAGAAATAAAAGTTTTTTTTTTAATTTACGAACCGTGTAAAAGCGAAACCGTGTTTATTAAGTACCGTGCAAATCGAGGGACTTACTTACTTCTTCCGATTCTATAGAATTCCAAATTTAGAGTTTAAAAGCTATTATATGCCAATATTTATAAGAAAGATAATCGCACATCATTTCTGGAAAAATGGGATTTCTTGAAAAATTTTGTGGAATTTCGTGCTTTTTCTTTATTTTGACGCGCCAATAATTCAAAAAGTAATCGTCTCACAGAAAAAAATAATTATAAAAAAAAACTCTTGTACTCTGGATGAGTATAAAATTATGACTTTCGCAGAAATTATAGCATTTCAGTATGAATCATTCCATTTCAGTGACCAAATATTTTCAAGTCGATAAAACTGTAAGAAAAGTTATGTACATTTGCTGGGCATGTATCTGGTGGACTTTTCTTCATAAAACTAACCGAGGACTATTTATTCTAGATAACCCAATAATTCTGTATTAGATCGGTTTTTATAATTCATATATAATCTTAGTTCCATTTCCTCGTCTTTCTCTTAACTTTATTCAATTACTTACACAAAAATTGTTTTTTTTTTAAGAGAAATACAAATTTTATACAGCTGCTGATGCTTAAATGGAGCATCAATAATTTTTGCTACAAATTTGTCTGATGATGTAATACATAAAATTCTGCATATTTTACCATTAAGCGAGTGTTGTGTACAAAAACAAAAAAACAAAAAAAAAACTGTCGGAAAATAAAATTTGCACAAAAACAAATATTTTTACAGATTCAATTTCCTTGCCATTAATGAACACATCGATTTAAAAAAATTAATATTTTTCGTCTGACTTCATCGTTATGCTTAGAATTAGAATTGGAAAATATTTAGAACAAAAGCTGTTTATCCTCTTTCCAGTGCGCAACCATTGTGGCTAAGTAGGTATACATTCATTTACACATTGTCATGCGATACATAGCCTTGGTGAGGTACCAACTGTGTTAATGAGTTTAAGCATTAAACATACTTACATATACCCTTAATCTGTATTGTTCCATAAAATTATAGCTGTAGTATATATGTAGGTATAAGTATATTACATTCATAGAGGTTGTGGTGTGGTTTCAACGAGGAGGTAATCACTCGTTAAAAAAAGTTGCCCGACGAAAAATTATTTTGCTATAGGAATGGCACGGAATTACTCAGAATAATATCGGAAATACGAACGGAATTACTTGGTCTATGTTGCAAAAATTACTCCAGTAATTATGATTACCCCCTTGGGTTTCTTTAATATAAATATTCTACATTATTATCCTGGAGATATTTATGCTTATTAGAAGAGAGATGATCATTAGTTGTGGTGAGAACAACTTTACTCTATAATTGCTTATGAGTATTATCAAAAAATATTTACTTCCGGAACTGTTGTACATATAAAATTACAATAAAATTACCTATTCAATAGGAAACAGTTACATTTGTATCATTTTACTAATTAATTAAAAATTAAATTACAAAGAACAATTTTTCTTTATTTACCTTCGTACGTGTATTTTCAATATCTCTTTTATGTCTGCTATGCTGAACTGTGGGTCGTATAACTGCATATCTAGAAAATTCCTTTTTGGCAGAATTAACAGCAATATCTGAAACAAAGAAAATAAAATGAAAAAATATGTAAGTAATGTTACTTATATAAATTAGTTTTAATTGCTTTTACTTTATACTTATTTAATAAGAAAATTCTTATTTATTTATTATTGGTGCAATCCTACGTTTAAATATCTGAACGAACAAAACAAAAAATAAAAACAAAAACAAAAACAAAAAAAAAACATTGCAATCGACAAAAAATATTGTTTGTATACTCTGAGCCAAAGTCTTAAGAGTAAGAGAAGCAATCATCATAAAATGTTCCATACGTGTTTTGTTTGTTGTTTATTTACACAAGAGCACATGCGAAACAATTACAGTTATTATTCTTATTTAATGCGAAAGTCTCCACATTAACACACGGCTCCGGATAGTTTATTTTTCTTTGTACAATTATCTATTGGTAATGGAAATTTCTATGAAAAAGTTGTTCGCGAGAAATGAAAATTGCAGTTGCATTCAAACTGTACAATAAGATTTTTTTAACTTGTGTACTGTACGTATACGTACGCTACATATATGTAATGTTATGGAGTGACAAAACAATGGCGCTGGCAAATAAAATGCATCAAGACGGTGTAGGATATCCGGCATGTGATTGATAAGAATGTCTCGTGCATTAAAACGGTATATTTGCCACTTGGTCTTTTATGAAAATAATATTTACATATGTTCGGGGTTTTTTTTATATTTCATGGTATAGGTACCTACTTATGTATGTATGTATACTAGTAAAGAACAGATGTGTTCAAGGAAAATCATTTTTGAATTAAAATCAATTGAAGAACATATGCTTTACTTTATTACATTCTTATTGTTTAGTTTCAAAATTAGCTGCTCTTTTGAATTCACAAGAAACACACTGAAAACGGGAATATTTTGTGATATTACTTAAAAGCTTTGTCCGCGCACACACATCGAATATTTCGAAAAACACCTCATTTATTTGTATTTAATTTCACATTTCATTTCCGTGTTTTAAAATATTTCACAAATACTTATTTGTCACACATTTTTATTGAATTCATTTTTGCTCAAAAATTGTTTTCCAAAATACGCAATTAGTTTAAAAAAAAAAAAATTCCCAGCCAAGGTCATCTTACATACATGTAACGTTTCTATATCCCATCAGTCCTCACATTAAACATAGAGGAAAAACAGTTTGTTAAAATTTCAATATCCAATCCAACAGGCGTTTAATGAATTTAGCTGCCGACAGAGGAGTATTTTTTTGTTAAAACAGAGATTGCGAGGTATTGCGTCAATTCTTCGGTTTCAATATGTGTAATTTTGTTTTAGTTTATTTTGCCTTTTCCAAATGTTCCTGCTTTGAATATGGAAACTCCGTTATTTGCATCCCAAATGAAATTTGATATTTGGACCAAAAATTATGAAATTAATTCTGAAAATTTTTGGTTAAATTAGTTTTCCGATTTCCATATATCCGAAATACGTACGTTATACAAAAAGGGGGGAAGTTATTGTTACGAACAATTTGTGTTACAAAGAATTATATTTATTACGATGAACTGTGTTACGAAGAACTGACGTAAAACCGACTGGGACACAGTTTCGTACACATAATTTACTATGTTCACAAAAAAAACAGAATTGCTTCTGCTTTGGTTCTAATGATCGTAGATGTAAGTAGGTACGTAGATGTAACTAGGTTAATTAATATGAGGTCAACAGGTCTATTCTGTCCCAAAGTTAAAATCGCTTATAGCAGCCATATCTATCATAACTAGCCTCTAAATTCAATTTATGATAGTTTTTACCGAAAAGTCTATTCTAGCGCAAAATCCATGAGCGCTTATAGCTGAAAATCTCATTTAGCTCAAAACCATACTGGACGAATTTCAGACATAATAGTGCCATTTCTGTCTTTCTGAGTGCATTTTTTTTATAAAATTTGTGAAAAGAAAATTTGATTCTGGGCCATGAGCTATTTTGGGTTCTATGATTGAACATTAGAAAAAAAATAAAACCATTGTGAAATTCGCTCATAGCTTTTTATCATAAATTGCAATTCTAGCAAAATGAATCATAAAACTGATTTTGATTTTATCATCAACACTATGGTTTTTTTCAGACTCTCAAATATAAAAAAAAATATGGTTTTTATGATTCATTTTGCTAAAATTCCAATTTTGATAAAAAGCTATGAGCAAATTTGACAATGGTTTTATTTTTTTATGATTTTTAATCATAGAATCCAAAATTGCACATGGCGCAGAATAGGCCTGTAAGTGATTTAGTTTTTAATTATAAAGCCTAAAATCTTATCTTTAATAGGTATGAACTGTTTACAATAACAATTGATAGGCTTAACCACTATTAACCAGTTAATTTATGCATTGCTATCGCTGTTTAGAGATTTATAGGTGACATAAAACGGTGATAGCTTACCTAAATCCAGATATATAATTTATGATATACCAACTACTTAGGTCGACATATAATATGGAAGTTCTTGACCCATTTAAATCAATTTATATACACTTAATACTTACATTGAATACAGTAAGTATACTTCTCATTTGTTGCATATCTCAGATCACGTCTAGATTTTAAATTAATGTTTATATACATAGCTGTTTTATGCATTATACTTCTGTGCCAATGCGTGTACCATACATAAGAAGTGTTTTAAATCTAATCGATGTGGTGCGGTTATTCAACTTAGCGTTTTCATATTATTTTAAAGCCAACTCTTGAGCTAAATATATATACAAATATAATGTACGATATAAATAACATAAAATTGTCATAATATAGTTTATTAGTATAGTAATGTGTCCGTCTCTATACAATACATTTTATGTTATTATTTACTTAAATATGTGCTACGTTTAAAAGTCGGTCAATGTTACATTAAAAATTAAAATAAAAAAAAAATATTTTAGAATTAACTACTTGTATTATGTTTTCCTAATTAATTATTAATATATGTATATTCAGATATTTCACGATACGAAAAAGCTTAATACAATTTATATACTCTATTCTACGTATAAGCAAGTATACTCTCCCTATAAGTACTTAATAATGTTGTTAGCGGGAAAGCTTTTATTTAATTTGTGTACGAGTGGTGGTTAATTTTATATTATTCATAATTTGTGCTTAAATTTAAGATTCATATCAAATTTAGCCAAGTAAAATTGATTCTAAGTAGGTACTTCATAATTCGTTCATACATAGAATATGTAGGTACTTGTTTATTAAATTATTTAGTGGTGCAGAATAAGTAAGTCAAATAATTATTAAAAATAATTACAAATATTTACTAAAACTCAATAATTTAATTGAAATAAGTAAGTAATTTCA
This sequence comes from Platyura marginata, assembly GCA_026745375.1. Lineage (NCBI taxonomy): Eukaryota > Metazoa > Arthropoda > Insecta > Diptera > Keroplatidae > Platyura > Platyura marginata. The sequence goes on along the minus strand of JANSTT010023468.1, from coordinate 22,669 downwards.
AAAAGAAAATTCTCACAAAAAAGAAGAATATTGAGTAGTATGAAAATTAGAGAACTGTGGAAATGTCCATTTAGTTGATTTTTAATTTTTATTTTATCCATATTGATGAAAACAAAAAAAAAATGTGGAAAAAATTTATTTGTGTAATATTTGATGGTAGGAATGAATGAACTTTAGGCATACATACAGAATAATCTTCAAAGAATCATAGAGACAAAATTACTCATCCGATTTTGATCATCTGTAGCTTGTGTTTTACAGATAAGATTTTGATCAAAAATGGCAGAAAAACATTAAAAATTGAATATCTACTAAACTATAATTAAAACAAAAAATTTTGGGACGTTTTTTGTTTTTGGCAATTTTTTGTATATGTAGAGATAAGATGTAAGATTATCTCTACATATAAAAAAAATTGCCAAAAACAAAATACGTTCCAAAAATGGGACATTAAGCGGTATCGGGTTAATTATGTATTTGTGGTTATTTTTTTTTTATTAATTGACACATACAAGATGTACAAAGTGTAAGTAAACAAAAAATTATAATTAACATGTTGAACCACATCCAAATTCAAAAATGTATTGATGTTCTTATTTCTCCATATACTTAATTACTTACTCCTATTAAGAAAATTATTTTTTTTCCATGCATACATCTTGTTCCATTCACTTAACAAAGATTTAACTTAAGATAACAAATCACACATTGACTTAATTGAAGTCTTGGCATGAATGACGCCAAAAAAAGTAATTAATCTGCATCCTGTGCACAAAACATTGAACTTTTTGTTCTATATGAAGATGAACTTTAATTTTAATTACATATACAATATATGTAGACATATAGGTACATTTAACATTTAATAAACATTATCAAAATTTTATGTTCTGTCTGCAATAATGTTCCTCTAAATAAAAAACAGTTGAAAGACGTTCATTTGAGCACAATATGAGGTAAGTATGAGTATTTGCATGTAAATAAGTATACTTATAAAGAACTGATGTTTTATAAATATCATGCGGAATAAAGAGAGTTTTTTACTTATTTAATTGAATGAAAATATTGGTGGGTAGGTAAGAAGGTAGGCAGATGGAATTAAATTTTTAAACAAAAATAAAAAATGTTAAGTGCTCGCAGAAGTGTCTTAATGTGTAAGTTCTTCGATTTTCCTCCAAGCAAAAATCGTAAGTGCGAAAATTGTTCTGAAAAATGGTTCAATTGAATTCATTAAAACGAGTAAAGAAGGAATTATATTGACTATGGCGATTATAATATACCCGTATTTATACCTTGTTTATTATCTACGACTTTGTCCGCGTCCGAATTACTGAGTAAATTGAATATAAATGATTAAGAACCCCAAGAAATGACATCAAATTGATTGCAGCGCTATAACGGTAGGTTGTGGAACTTTTTGGTCTATTAATGAAATCTTCATTTTTTTATTCTCTGTTGTCATATGTATTTATTCATTTTACATTCTGACTATCTTTCGAATTAATGATAAAAAATACATATGTAGCACAGCCTCCCCTACGCCTTGTCTGTTCTGCTCCAAAAATAATAGAGATCTTACTCTAGACTAGAACTACATAATAAACTGTCAAAATACTTCAGCCAGGTTCAGTCGTTTAGCCAGTATCTTGATCACAGACGGATGATATTTCAACTCAGAATTTCCCGAAAGTATTAAGTATTTAGTAAGTTAATTATTTTTTATAAACAAATCTTAATAGGTATAAGAATATTTCTCATTATTATTGTAAACAAAAGTATTAATCTGGCTAATATGAGATTACAAGGTGTAACGTGTAAGATAATCCAAACAATGTCCACCTACTTTAGTAAAATCACATGTAAGTAAAATAAATAAATAATTGTGAACGTGTATAAATATTATTAAAATGTTATCTTTTGATAACAATATTGACATAAATTATCGTTTACGACGTAGTATATTTACTTATTTAGACACACACTTTTATGGTATTCTTACTTACACCACACAAAAAATGTAAAATGTAAAAATAATTTCACTTTTCTCACCAAACTCTAATAAATATCTTCTTCTTTTTTTAAAGCGCAAGTCTTTAAGTATATAAATCGATTTTATTTTAAAGATAATTTCGAGATAATTACATTTATTATGATATTAAAACTAATTTAAATAGTTTTTGGTGCACATTAAGAAGACATATGGTCTTGTGTGAGATGATAGACAAATTGAATATTATACCCAGAGTGTATACAAATATTCCGTCTGAATTTATACAAAAATAAAATACAATTTATACTTCTTATCCAAAACAGGATTTGAGACATATGATTTTTATTATTAATGGGATTTTAAAGTGGTTTCAATGATTTTTATGTAAATGCATTTTATGTTTATGGTCTTTTTAAAAATGTATATCACGAACTAAGAAATAAATACGTACTTATAAGTAAGTAAGTATACGAAAAACTTTATTTTAACTTTTGATTAAAAAAACAAAAATACTTAGAAGAATACTTATTCAATATTCACATATTTACGTACTGTAGTATGTAAATATTTATAAATAAATAATAAAAAACAATAAGTATACTTAAGTATTTACTTATAAGAATTTAATGAATTTAAGGAAAAGTTTCGAGTATAAATTTTTAACGATAATTAAGTATTTAAGTACTTACATATAAAGAACATTTTTATTTAAACATTTTACATGTTTTCTAAATTAGAAACAACTTAAGTAAGCATTATTCATATATTTTTACATTTTATCACATTTCTTTATGATTTATAGGTAAATAAATAGTATTTTTCTTAGAATTGCTGTAATGATTGTTGTTGAAAAAGTCATATAAATATAAACAAGTGATAATTGGACTTGAAAACATTAAACTACATATATATGTATGTATGTACTATACATCATTCACACTTACGTGTTAAATCAATACCAATCTGCATATTTTTTTAAAAAAAAAGTATTTTTGCATATTGCAACGAAATATTTATTGGGAATGATTACACAGATAAGTAACAATAGAGTAATCATTCTTAATAATGCCACTATATATAGAAAAACTTCTATACCATGAAAAGAATTGCACTTTTGTAAGTAAGTTCTTATGTACTTATGTATTATTAAATCATCTTTTTTATGAAGAATCTATATTTAAACCCTTTTTTTTAATTAGTAGTTATTTATACTTAGTCCATTCCAATCCCATAACTCCAACTGAAACTGATTAATTCATTAGGACCATCAAATCAATTTTTTTTTCGTTAAAATTTGAAGGTCTTTGGTTTCAATACACAAATTGACACCTACAAACCTACAATATCATCGAAATAATGCCGTAAATACATTTTACCGGTTAAATATATTAAAAATCGGTACAAAAAGGTTAAGCATATTAAGTAAGTACTGTAGAATAAGTCACCCTAAAAAAATCTTCTTTTTTTGTCATTAACTTAATCACTATTACTTATACGTAATCTGATAATTTAATTAAATAAAATGCAATTTGATTTAGATTTCTACTTAGATAACTTTTCTTTACTTAAATCTTGTTAAGATGGAAATAAAATATTTTTATTAAGAAAAACCCAATTATCATTAAATAATAGATTAATTGACACTTCTATGAGTTTGTTATTATTTGTCCACTATACGATACTAAATGCTTTTTTATTATAATGTAAATGTACATTACACGCTATAGAGTTTAAAAAAAAATAATTGTTATTATGTTTAGCTACCATTTATTTATTTTTTTTGTACTTATATAACTCAAATGAACAATTGTTTAAGATAAAACATTAAATAGAACCGATGACTCACATTGAACATTAGACAAATTCACTAGTGCGGGGGAGCTGTTCATTTCATGTCCATTATGTATTAAAATTAAAATTATGTAAACCGACAGCAAGTAGGTCTGCTCTTTTGCTATTTAAAAATTAAAAGATTTGCGTATAATCACAATATATGGCTTTAAGTCAGAATTAATTAGTTAATTAATATTTTTTGTTTCATTAAAATAAATAAATAAATTTAAATAATCATTGACAATTATTCAAGTAATCTACATAGACTCAACTACTTATAAATACAACTATCCGGGATAGAGATGGAACTAATAACAGATTTATAATTTCACTGCAGCATCGTAAAAAAAATAGAAAATTTTGCTATTCGTGCCAGTACGGAAACATTTCAGGTACTTAACATCTCTTGTACAGTTTCATACATTTTTGTTTGTTCTTACGAACCGGCTATAGAGCGCCTGCAGCATTATAACTTACTTACCGGTAAGTAAGTAAAAATATACTCATGATTAAGTGAAAATACTAAATATTAAAAAAAAATATTTATGTACTTCGTCATAGTTATTTAGAGACACAGAGACAATAAGTACTTACTTATTAAAAATCATTATAAACATACTTAAGTAACTCAAACTTAAGTCTATTACGACCTGTGCCAGTTTAATTATTGTTGAATATAGGTAAATAAATAATAAAATAACACAAATAACCTTAGTTCGAGTAATGTAGGTACATTAGTATCGTATCGAATCGTACCGTATGAGTTACATAAAATTATTTTTATTATTTGCTGATAAAAGCAAAATAGGTACCTTGTTTACTATACAACAAAACTTTATTAAGGTAATGACGATAAAAAGTAATGATAACATAATTTTCCTAATGAACGCCCTATAGTAGTGTTATTAGGCAACTCAACCTATTTAAAAAAAAAAAAAACAAAAATACTGACATTTGTTACAAAATTTCCAAATACTTTTAATAGTTATTTTGGGAATACTAGAAATTGTCTCGAAGCTCTTAGAGATATTTTAGATATCAATTTTCATTTAAATTAATTCTAGAATTAGATAACTACCTAGTTAATGTCTTCTCAAATTACAAATATTTAATCAATTATAAGTACGTGGTATTAACTTAAGTCTTAAGTCCATTACTATACCTTTTTATCAGTAAATTAAATTTAAAAAAATTCAATTATTTATTATAAGTACATAAATACCTTACCAACCTACTTAAGTATGTTCACTGTTCAGTTAGTATATCATTTTTGCTTTGGCATTTTGCACACAAATTTTGGTGCCAAATTTTCAAATTCTAAATGCAGCTACAATTATTGTCTTTCTCAGAAGCGAAAACGACCAATGCCACAAATTTTTGATAAAAAAAATGTTTTACTTTACATTTTGAGAATTTGGCTGTTTCGGCGAGTGTTTAAATTTAAGTGCTACATAACTACATAAGACGACGTAACGTCCAACGAACTACTAGAAAGTTTAGAATGGGTTTAGAGATGTCCGGAAAATTTTATGAAAGAGGAAATTTGTAGAACACCTTAATTATTATTATTTCTGGAATCTTCGGCTATGAATACTCTTTGTATAGTGGCGTACTCAGAGTTTTTTTTAATTGTTTATTTACATATTAGTAGTTTTAGATACTAAGTAAAAATTGTTAGAAAATTTTTACTCTTTTTAAGTAAAGAAAATCAAAATTATTTATCTTTTTTATAATTATATGCTGGGCATCAACCTAGTTTCATTTAAATGTATTGTATTAGCAAATAGTTTACTAATGGCTTAAAAAAAATTTATCAAACTAAAATGCATCAACATCGTTTATACTCATTGTTAATGACATCGTTTACATTCATAATCAAATCGGTATTTATTCCAAAAAGTTGTTTTAAAATTGGTTATTTTCCAACACATTAGAATATTTCTTTATTATCTTTTAGTGCTTCATTACGTCTAATGGCAATTTAATATTTGAATATTCATGCTAATAAACATAAAATTAAACAATTTAATTAATTTTTTTTTTAATATAGCGCATCTTTATTTAATCACAATTTTGAAATGGTGGTCAAACTCTTTACTGTATGTAATGATCAAGATAAACCGCAAACCCATTTTCTTGATGGCGAATTTTAGAGAGGTAATAGTACCAACATTAGGGTATCCCACATTTTTCAAAATGTATTTAGTTGTTTCAGCGAGTCTTTTCTTTCATAAAATTACAAAAATATATTTGAAAATAGAGCCAGTTTCGTACTTTTAAAATTAAATTTGAAAATCTAATTGTTAAAGCGTTACCAAATCAAGTTTTTTTTTACTTATACTTATAGGTAAAAACTTAAGAACATTAAAAATAAGACTCACATCACTAAAAACTACGGAAACGGAAGTGTCATAAAAAAATACTTACGTTATTAAAAAATACATAGCAAATATTTACATATACTTATTTAGACTTTTATGTAAGTATATTGTTCATATATCAGTACATATTAAGAAAACTCCTAATAAAAAGTAAAGGTCATATCAATTTCACACATCATATTCAAGTAATCACATTTAGTATGTATAAAAATAAACATTGCACTATTTAGTTAAGTATGTCGAATTTTATTTATTTAGTAAATATAGCGTTTTTTTATTGATAAAAATATTATAAGTAGTATTGAGTATTGAGTATGAAAGTATTGGAATAATAATCGACGTATCGTCCAGTTATGAATTTTCTCGAATAGATATAATCTTAAAAATGTTGCCGGGCACTTAAGTCAAGGGGGTTCAATATTTATGGTATTTAATTTAAACTTTTTTTTTTGAACATTTAACATCATCGTCGATCATCCAAATAGCAAAATTATTCTTAATGGTCTTAACTTTAGTCATAATTTCGCTTCTACAAAAAGTTTTTTTTTAATTTTTTAATCTTTAAAATTTAATTTTAGTATCTAAATTTTCGTAAGATACTCCTCCTTCACATTGTTTCTAAACCAAATTATAGCCGAAACTTCTTGTAACAGATTCAATAAAAATGTCGAGGAAAAAAAAAAATTTTGAATTCATTACATGCATCCATGTAACGATTAATCATTTCGGCTGAGCTATTTTTTTTTCTCTCTCTGTTTTTTACATCTACTTTTCATCGCATTTCATATATTTTATGTAAAAGATACGAGGAGTCAGCATCACCTTTATAAATAGCTCATCTGTTGCGTTTAATGATTTATTTATACAAATGTAGGTTCATTATAACCAATTTGAGCGGATTTTTATTATAAAAAGTGCACGTTTCTGGAGTTTTTTTTTTTTTCATTAAAAGAAAAAAAGTTTTTATAAAAATAAATACTCAATCATAATACTTAAGTACATACTTATAGGTATATGTTTATATGAAGAGAAGGAAACCACACCCGTTTATATGCTAACTTCAAAAGTAGAACAATATCATTTTTACGACATATGATCTTGCATAATAATAATAGAATTACAACCTAAAAGCAAAAGGGTTTCTTTTTTAATTAAAATTTGAATAATCTACAATATCGTCTGTCTAGTCATTCTAGTGTCTATGTCTGTCTATGGCTCAAGCCAAAATATTGTTTAAGTATGTACTTACATAGGTACTTAAGTATATTCTTGAAATTTAGTGTGTAGTATGTATGTATGTATGTATGTATGGTATATGTTTGATTATGAGTTCGTGTTAAATAAATATAATATTTTTTATGTCGTTTTCAATTTCAACATAAAGGGTGGGTCAATGCACAAGGCAAGGCTCGTGTCTGGAATTATTACCATTGTTATGGTTCATAAAATAAACGTGAATAAGTATATTTATAGGAATAAAATGTATCTCTAATTGTATATATGTATAATACATACCTATATAAGCAGATTATAAGTATAAATACTTATCTATCTCAATCTTGATCTAGGCAGTTAAAACCTCATATTACTGATATTTATTGAATTAAATAAATATTTTGCTTATTTTCAGATACTTATGATGTTAGGTAAGTGCTTATATGTAAGCTGACAAAAATCTACGATTTTAAGTGATCAATAATTTTAAAAATATGAAAAACCTGAATAATAATTAACACTGCAACATTAAAGCATTTTATAAAAATGTTTACTTCCATCATAGAAAATCTTATGACGAAAAATTATAAAAAAAACCTAATTAAATCTCTACCAAATTTCCATCATTGCCTTGTTAAGTTTTTCTTTTAGTAAATAAGTAAATGCTTACTGAAGAAGTTAATTAAATTTTGAAATAAAATTCTTTGCTCCAGGACAAATACGTCATTGTGGCCAATAAGAAATTAAGAAGAAAATTTTCGGCTTATTTTAACACTTAACGACTATACATAATTTAAATAACAATCTGGAAGTTTTCGTAAATGAACTAATCTACAGTATCTACCGTTCGTGCATAATTTTATTGAATTTAATTTAAATTTGGTTGTGTGGGCCTCTACCTTATTTTTATTTCTAAGTATAATAAATACTAATATCTCATGAATGCTCCACATGCAACCATTTATGTAAATGAAAGAAAAAATATTTTACCTGCTACTTATGTGTATAAATTTACAAAGTTTAACTAAAGAATTTGAGTGCCTTTAATCACGCATATAGGAAATATAGAGGAATATAAGTATTCCTACTTCCATATATATCAAATTAGAAATATAAGTATATAAAGTATGCGCATGTATTTTGAGTAAAAAGTTAGGAAAATTTTTAGAAAGTAAGAATTTTAATTAAATAAGTAATTAAATTAGGTAGAACTACTTTGGCGTAACGTTCTTAATTACGGAATGAATACTTTGCTTATAAATATACTTAAGTAAGTGATTTTAATAAAATAAAATATGAATTTTCTCAAGCAGTAAAGACTTAAAGATGTTTAAAATTGATGTAAGTATATTTGATGTTAAAAATTGAAATAAAAATCCACCAAAAAAATGTTGGTCTTTCTTGAAATTTATACTTAACTTAAAGTTGAAATCCAAATTCATTTTATATACCATAAGTACTACCAAAAATGTTCAAAAATAGAGATCATTTCTTATTATTTTTTTTGTTTCTTTTTCTTTTATCAAAATGAGTAGTTTTTTTTTAATAATTGCAAGATGACTGAGTCTTCTATGATTTTGTTATTTAAACTTGTATGTTTTAATCTACAACACAACAGCATCCTTTTAAAAATAAATTTTATCAAAAATATACTTAATGCGAAAGAGCAAAAGGTTAATTTAGAACATGGTAAACAAACGACCATGATGATATTACTTTTTATGTTTATTTTGTCGCTATTTTTCATCGTAAAACAATTTGCTGTACTTTAAAAAGATAACGTATAAAAGTAATAAAATTGTAAGTATACAAAAATAGATTACATTTTTTTTTAATGAAGATATTGTTGCAACTTATAAGTACATTAATCTCTATTTAACTTATCTATACTTAATTCTCAAAACTCTTTGGTTTTGTTAAATTTTCTAAATAAGCAAGTTAGTAAGTAGTAGGTAACTACCTACTTAATACTTATCTATGAAATTTGTAGTTAAGTATAATCTTCTTCTTTTTTCTTCTTCTAAAGGTCTCATATGCCGGAGTGCGATTTAGCCTTCTGCACTACCTGTCAGTACTATCTAAAGATACTTACAGTTTTCCAGTGGCAAACGTTGAGTACACTGAAATCCTCTATAACTCTATCAATCCATCTCAACCTTGCTCTTCCTCTACCTCCGCTACTTTCAGGTTTACTGTTTACTCTTTTGTTTACATCTTCGCCTATTCTCCATACAAGTCCTAAACATCTAATCCTTTAAGCTTTGACGTACTTCATTATGTCCTTTCCATCTATGAGTACGTTTAGTTCTTTATTAGTTTCCTTACAAACAATTCATTTAATTCTTGCGCTCCATAAAATTTTCTTAGAATTTTTCTTTTAGAATACACGAATATAGCACTTTCCTCATTCCTTGTTAGTGACCAAATTTCGCACCCGTAAGCTGCACTGGAAGTACTAATTATAGTCTTTTACTTTCCTTGTTAACAGCTGTGATTGTATAATATAAGTCATTTGTGTATGAAATATGAATTCCTAAGTACCTAAAGTTTTTTACTCTTTCAAAGTTGTACCTTCAAATATTTTCTTCTAACATTTCTGGTCATTAGCATATAAGTATTTAGTTTTGTCTTCGTTCACCCTAAGACCAAATTTGGTTTTAGTCAATGTTTTTTTTTTCTTATCTTCTGTTAATGATCCCAAGTAGATACCAGAAACATTTTCTTGTTATTAATTTTCCCATAATAAAATAAGAATTTGTTGGCCTTTTTCAAATTAGAAAACTTTTAAATTCCTCTTTAATATCAAATATAAAACATACCTAAACGCTTTTTATATGCATTTAAATGATTTAGTTTTAGATGATGACTCAAATAATTAAGTGTTTTTTAGAATTTTATCGACTCACTATCGCAGTTAAGCAACCCGTAAAAAACATTATTTTTTAGAAATAACCCACAATAAGATAATTAATTAAAATAATTGTTTCCTTTCAGTTTTTTGTTGGGTTTTTTTTTATGCAAATACATAATTTAATAGTAACGTCACCAGCGGATATTGCTGAAATATATACGGATGTTTTAACTACATATAATATATATGAATAATATACCTATCAATGAGAAAAATGACTGAATTTGTGTAATTAATATAATTGAAATAGAGCACATTATACATACATACATACATACATACATACAAACGTTTATGAAAAGATTTAAGTAATAAAACAAAGTTTACAAGGAAATGGCATGCATTTATGTACTTATAATATATGTATGTGCGTCATCATCTTAAAGTTTTATTGTCAATACATAAGTATACTATGTACATATATAAGTATCTACCAAAATAATAAAGTATAAAATCCGTACTTATTATGCTGCTATTTCCGCTTCGAAAACCAAATGGAATACAAATAGAAGATAAAATGCTGAAATTGAAATGCATATTCCATGTGCTTAAATAAACTTTGTCGATGAGAAGACGAGAATGTATTCATTGAAGAATATTCTTTGGCTGCTATTATATACATACATATTTAAGGATATGTATTTAATAATAATTTCTCGTATATTTTCAAGAGAGCACTTTCATAAGATATATATGCAAGTACTTACGTGACATTTTCCTAAAGTTTAGGAACTAAACCTAATGTATTAGATAAATTCGAGATGAATAGTATATTATATAGTCAAAAATATTTTTGTAAAGATTATAAGTCATCTGATACATTATGTATACTTATGTACATGGAAAATGACACAGCACTTTACTTAAGTGAGAACTGCAAAAGTGCCGATTTGTTAATTTTTATAGTCTAGAATTACTACATTTAAATTCTTTGAATCAATAAAATGTGAAAAAATATTAAATTATTTTTTTGTTTTTGTTTTCAATTACTGTTGTTTAAGTATTTAAGTAATTATTTACTCTAAAGATACGAACATTTAAGTCTACTAAAACTACTACTACTTATTACTGAAATTGAAGACGTTTCTTTAGTGGACATCTTGACTGTGGTCATGGGAGACATCCCCATTCAGTGTGTACTTAAATACTTAAAGTATTTTAAAAATTTAATGTAAGTACTATATTTGAATATAGTATTTGTTTTAAAAGTATGTATACCCACTTTAGTACTTATTTGAGTATTATTCTCTTGAGAATTTGACTCATTCAAGTTAAGTACTAAATGAGTATTTGTTTTAAGTTCTTTAGTAAGTAAATTATAACCAAAGTATTTTTACTCAATTGTATAGAAAATAGCAAAATTCTTGTTACTGTTACTGGTATCCTAATTTTTTCGAGTACTTGTGTTACAATTATTTTACTGTTCAATTACTAAAGTCAATCAATATAAGATCAGTTCAGCACACTATTACATATTTAACCAATTACTTAAGTAAGTAAGTAAGAATATAATATAAAGACTTTAGTCTTAGTTAATTTGACTAAAAATTGGGAAGTCAAGTAAAAAATACTTAGCTATAAGTATTTATTCGTATATGTAATTAAGTATTAAGTATACATAAATAATAATTTGTCATCGCAACTTTTTTTTATCACAACACAAATATAGTGAGAATATAGAAAAAAAACATAAATTCTATCTGCGATCTCTCTTTAGAAAGTTTTGTATAACTTTTTCTTCTGATAACATTTTACCTCCAGGAGGAAAAAAAAATAAAATAGCCTACATTCAGCTAAAAAATATTTGGTAAGTATAGTATGTATGTATATACGTATATATATGAATAGATATATAATTCATATACTTATCTTACATATACTTATGGCAAAACCATACAATAGTAGTCATTTATCATCAAAAAGGATATGACAAAATTCTTGAACGTTTCATTTTGATGAAACACCATAATTGTATAGACCTCGATAAATACAAGACCCAGTTGGGTATTACTGCTGCTGCTGCTGCTGTTGCCTATATGTATTATTCAATAAACGTACATACTAACCAAACCAAAAGTAGATGAATAAAAGTTCTTTAACCTTCATTGCTCAACTTTATAAAATGGAAAACTACTTGCTGGTTTCTCTGAGGGTTCTTTGTTTGTAGTTTGTTATACCCAAAGTAATATACGAGAAGAAATATATGTACATTACATATGGGTTGTTATGGTGCTTGGGAAACATTGAAATTGGTCATGTGTCTTTTCACAATCGATTTTTTAAATATAACAAATAAACAAAAAACGTCTAATTTCCATACGGATGAAAGGTGCCTGCATATATTAGTATAGGCCATTTATATTTATTTAGGGGATATTTATTGCAACCATTTTGTTTACCGCCCGGTATCCTTTTTTGAAAAATAAATAAAGATTGAAATTTATTACAAGCTACATTTAAGTAAGTAGTTTAGATGTATGTATGTAATAAAGTTGTAAAAATTTATGTAATAGTCCTATTAGTTACCAAGTGTTACTTAAAGTTTATCTTTGGTATGTGTGGAGCTTTGGTTTTTGAGTAGTACTTAAGTGACTAGAATCTATAAGTATGCTCATGCTCATCTTTAATAGAAATTTAGATCCACTTTCTTATTTCGATCTTATATATTTTATGTTTCTTAAACTAATTTATTTTTATTTTTTAAATGGAACTGACCAGTTTACAATTCAACAGTTTATCGGAAAGGGCTCTCCTACCATATGTGTATACATACTTTCTTGAGTTCTAACAGCGAATCTCTACCAAGTTTGGCATCTGACCAAGTTTGCAATCTGAGACTTTCTATTGGAATCATGTACAGATAATTGTTAGAAATTATGTATTGAAATATTGGAACTAATAACATTGAGTGATTCAATTTGTAGACAATTTATTCGCTTCAAGCTACCTACAGCATGTTAACAGTCTTAAGATGGTAAGACAATAAAATCACTGTCAATATAGATTTGTTTGTAGTTTTAAGTATGAGAAACAAGTACGAGTACGTTATAGTAAAATATGTATAAGTATACAGCTATTCTTTGTATTGTGAAAACATGATATAAAACAAGTATTTGAATTAATCATTGAATAAATTACAAAATTCTCATTACTAGTTTTTGTATACTAATTCAATTAAATTCATCAGAAATATTTGCGTGTGTCGTTATTGATGATGAGAATGATGAGTAATCCACACCTATTTTTCCAAAAAAATATTGAAAAAAATACGTAATTACTTAGCAGCTTTAGTATTTTAGTAGATACTTACTGTATTCGGTTCCAGTGGTAGTGGGGTCACCATTCACCACACTCAGTCCATTTAGTAATAGAAGAAAAACTGCAACTAATCCAAATAATTTTCGTATAGAACCACCATCACATCCACTAATTAGTATTATTGCACTTGTTTTACATTTGCACCAATTAAAATCATTAAAATCATTTGCATAACGATAGAATGCACTTTTATTTTCAACATTTTTGTTTTCACTGAGACTTCTGCAACTCCTCCTGCTGCTGCTGCTGCTGCTATTGTTAAGCACATCAATATTGTCGTCTACAACTAATCTATTTCTAGCACCGTTGTTATCACGAAAATAGCCAGAAATATGTAGCACTGCCATTGCAGCAAATCATTTCTGGGTATATTAAATCTCAATACAAATTGATATCAAAACAATAAAATGAAACTTAAATTTCTATAAAACTCATTTAGCTGACACAACAAAAACACGACCGCCAGTGCGTTCGAAATCAAAACTCCAATTAAAAATTATATTCTTTGCTTCTGACAGATATAAAATTATTATTCCAGTTGTCAATAGTGAAGTGAAAGAAAGTCAACCAATAAAACGTTTTTCTCGCTCTAACATATTACTTCTCTAAATGTTGCTAGTTATACAGACTTTCATGTCTAATTTAATAAAAAAAGATGATACAAAAATTTTTTCAAAGTCAAAAAGTTAGATTCATCACGAAAAATTCGTTATTGAAGTTTGACGATTTTTTTAAAAATCTAGGGTTTTCTTTAGAACCATAACATTCGGTCCAAATGATGATATAATAATGTTTGGTGTTTTTTTATTGAGGTAAAATTTATTTTCCACAAATAATACAGGTTCATTTACGAAGTCCCGTTTTAGACTGGAACGGAAAATTTGAACATTCGACTCATAAAATTGTATTTGTCATACTGTTTTTTAATATCAAATGTTTTCTACTTAAATTAAAAGTTGTACTCTTTTTGACACTTTTGTTTTTTAATTTAAAAAAAGTTTTGAACTCAAAAATATCAATTAAAAAGATCGGGTATTTGGCTGAACAGTATCTGGGTACCCAAGGATCCCAAAAGTATCGAACTTGTACATCACTATTTACCAATGAATTAAATGATGACATTCATTGGCCCGCTAACAAAAAAAAAGGTTCAATCCTATTTGAGTTGTCCCAAACCAAACATTTTTCACCCCTTGAAAATATACTATTTCAACATTTTATTAAATTTCATTATGTTTTTGGTTTGAATATTTAATGTTTTCCTTTGATTTAAATTCTACCAGATGGCGCATGAAAAAGGCGCCAAAAACAGAAAAATTGTCAAAGAAAATAATAAAAATGCATCGAAAATAACCAAAACTCCTTAATTATAATTTATTTGGAAAGAGGAGCGTGCTCTATTTTTGAAGTCATTTCTATAGTAGTAGAAGTCATTTCACTGTACACAGGATGTTAATTTTTATTATCATTTGAACTTCTATTTCCCATAACTATAACAATACCACCCACATCAATTAAAGTAGAAAATTTATTGCATTACTATACAATTAGATCACAATTAATTGGAATTAACCTTGTCTTCTTCATATATCTTTGTACTTAATCTACGTATGTATATGGACTTAAATATATTAATCAGGCTACTTTTAAAACATTGTCAAAATAAATAAATTACAAATCTACACTAAAAACCAACAAACGCGTTTATATTATAAGGGTCTATTTTTTGCCATTAAGCCGATCTTGAATCTGTTGCAAACTCATTCCCTTCGTTTCCATGACCGTTGTAAATGTAAAGACAAATGCGACCGCACAGAAAATGGCAAATATCCAAAATGCCCAATGAGATCCTACAGCTTCGTCTAATGTCGAAAACCATCGTGTAACAACAAATCCTAGTGTCCAACAGGTCGATGCAACTACCGATGATGCAATAGATTTAATATTTGCCGGAAACATTTCACCAAGAACAGCCCATGGTAGAGGTCCAAAACCAACGCAATAGACAATGACAAATATAATAAGCGATGCTACCGGTAACCAATCAACCGTTTTGGCCGCAGCTTTATCGGTAATATCCAAATAAAAGTATAGTCCCATTGTTCCCTAGATTTATTTACGATTTTATTAATAGATCCTACCAACAAATTTAATTTCTATAGAACTTACCAATGATACACACATACCAGCTGCAGATACTAATAGAATAAGACGTTTTCCTAATCTCTCCACAATAAGTGGAGTACATCCACTAGCTAAAACCTGAACAGCACCTGAAATTTACGTTTAGTAATTTTTATATAAAACGTCAAACTGAGATTTTTGCATATGTTTCTAAGCACTGAGTTTAAAATTAAAAAAAAATAATAAAACTCACCAACTAATATAGTTGCAATGGCTGGTTTTAATGAACTTCCGGTTTTTTCAAAAATTGTTTGACTATAAAATAATATGACATTAATTCCAGACAATTGCTGGAATGATATTAATCCAGCACTAATAATAAGTGCCTTTAAATTGCCCTTGGATTTGAACAAATCAGCTGCAGATCCTTTACTTTTCATTGCTTCATCAATGGATTCCTGCAACACAAATGATATGATTTGTGATTGGTAGCAATGATTGTTGTTGGTTTCCTACCTGGATCTGAAGAAGTTCCTCCTGAACACCTTCTGCAGATTTTCCACGAAGGTATTTTAGTGCATTGATTGCATCTAATTTTCTACCTGTAATTTATTATCATTAGAAAACATGACTTTGGTGAGATTTTCTTTCGCATTGTTACCTTTTCCAATGTAGAAATATGGACTTTCTGGCATAAAATAGAAACAAACCGCAAAAATTATTGGTACCACCAAACAAACGTACTGCAATATATAGTAAGTGACATATGGACCTATGGCATACACATACAGTATGCCAGTGACAATGAAAAGTTGCATAAATGATCCAATTGCGCCACGTGTATCATCGGTTGAAATTTCACCGCAATACATTGGTGTGGCTGTCATCACAAAGCCAACACCGAATCCCTGGAAATTTGCATGTATAGTTCCATAGTATAAGACAAAATTAGCTATATACATAATTATAATTAACACATTTGTGCCCAAAGGGTCAAAAACGACCCAATGATAAATTCCTTTACATCTTTATTGAAATGCACTATATGTAAATATTATTGTAATAACCCTGCTACAAAAAGAAGTTCTGGGCACAAATGAGTTAACTATAATACAATACAATTATAATATTCGACATTTTAGTACTTGAAGGGTTAACATATTCAACAAATTTAATTTTTAAAAAACTTTCATGACGGTAATCACTCATCAAACACACATTAAGATATAGAATTGCAATATCGGATTCGGATTTAGGGGTTTCGACAAAACGTATCTATTTAAAATGGAGAATTATCCTCCCTTTCTTCCACAACCTTTAGAAAGTGTACTTTTTTCATAATAACAGAATACAAATATCTCTTTGGTGGGTCAAAATACATTCATTGGCAAAATTAAAAAGCTTAAAGCTTTGATAATATTTAAAAATGACAAAAAGTACATAAAAGGAGGCAACGATATTGACAGGCAGATGATGCCCTTTTAGATTATTTAATTAGTTATTAATGTACAATTGAATTGGTGGAAGAAAAATGCAACCGAAATTTCAGTACAATACAGGAACATCAACCTTCCTCCAAAAGACGGTGACCGGCTTTTGGCGGCTTAATCATGAATTTTGTTGTTATCAAATGCTCGATTCATGCAGTAGAAATGGGTAATTAGAGTAGAGTAGTGCAAATTTTCAGCTTTCTAAGTGAAATTAGAGAGAAGATAAAGAAAAGAGATAGGAAATATAATGTCGATTGCATAACTGAAGTTGTACAGGCGGAAATAGATATAAGAACAGAATAGATAATATATTATGAATGAAGTGCCTCTTGACGATTTATTACATAATTATAAAATTAATATAAATTTACTAATCATAAAGTTCTTAAGAGTAATCAAACGCAAAGTACACAGCAAATATACCCAGTAGCAATTCTTCAATAGCTTCAAAGCAACCGATAATTAATTAATTAATTATGTTTGCGGTGATTTGAGATTAGGTAATAACATTATAAACGTAATATAATCTAATTACTAATCAAATCACATTTTTTTTGACATTTTGAATAGAGAGTTATCAAATACTTATTATTTAATATTAATTTTCTAATAATATTTATAAATTTTAATTATCAGTATATAGAGTGTAGAAGAAAAAGGGGCAAATCATGTGTTATACAGTAATAACTAAATAGAAAGTACATAAGTATATATGCAAAATGATATAAACTGAAAAAAAAAATTAAAATGGATTTTTTTCCTTTTTGTTCAACGCAATGACATCATCATTAATGACGAACATCAGCAAATATTTTAATAACTCGGGAAAACTATTTAAGCAAAATCAGAACTTAATATATCAATCCGAACAAGATTTAAAACCAGAATACAACTATTTTGTAACTAATAAGTTACTCTAAAATATTTTTGTGATATTTGGACGTTAATTAGTTCGTAAACAAGTTACTTAGTTAAGTATAGCCTTTTTCGGCAAGCATTGTAAATATTCGCCATGCCCGGTGCCGTTAAAAAGGTTACATTTGAATTTCAAAAACGTTTCAGATTGTATAACTCATAAGTTTATAAAAAAAAATAATTATACTTAAAAAATACGATTAGCTTGACATAATGCCCGGAATGAAGTAGCACGCATCTATACTTTTTATACTTTTATAAGTACATATTCGGAGTACAAAATCAAAAATTACCTGCAATAATCGAGCAATATACATATGTGTCACACTGCATGCTGTCAACAGAAATACAAACGATAAAACAAAAAAGAATGTACTGCCAATAATTGTCCATTTACGGCCAACTATATCAGCCAATGGTCCAGCGGCAAACGGAGCTATTTCGATCAAATTAACGTTAAACAATAAAAAATCGAATTTCTATGTATGTATATTTAGATGTACCAATTAAAGCGCCCAGCGCTAATAGTGAACCAATCCATGCTAATTCTTCTGAATTTGGTACGGCGGCTAACGGTGAATCAACAAGTGTTATATCCTCTAATTTCGGATTAACTGGAGAAGTCCAGCCAAGCGTTGTACCAACAGCGACACTCGATAAATTTGCTGAAAATTGAATTTATTTTTGACCATTAAAAAACTACATCGAACCAGCTGGATGGAAATAAAACAAACTATATTAGATGGAAAGATTTTGTGGAAGCCCTATGTTCCCAATGAGATTAATGAAGGGAAATAAAAAAAACCATAAAAAACTACTAAATACGAATATACCAGGATCAGTTTGGTCTAAGTTTCAATAAAGTTGCTCTGACTTCTTCACGCATACACAAATGATTCTACCAAATGTTTTTTTTTTCAATTTTCGGTGCTATTTTTTAAAATGAATATTTTTTGTGTACACCAACTAGTGACATCTAAAAAAAAGAGAATAAAAAAAGTGCGAAAAATATTTATTTAAAAAAAAAAAACTTTGAACATTAAAAAAAGAACTAAAAAAAAAATTTTGTGGCGTCATTTGTGGATATATGCGAAAATCAACATATCATAATTTGTCAACTATCAATTTTCAATTGAAACCTTAAAAGCTTCAATGTCAATGTCATGTAAAAGACTCAAAAAATTACTGCAACTTTATGGTCATAAACAATATTTTCAATGCAAACATAGTTTCAAAGGAATTTTCACGGTACCTTAAATAGGGTACGATAATAAGGAAGTACACTTTGGAGGACTTTTTTTATTAGCAGTTCTTTCCAATAATTTATGGCTTTTTACACACATTATAGAGCGGTTTTTTTTTACCTAATCATACCCAAGTTTTCTTCTACTTTAACACAATCTTCGAAACTAAGAAAATATAACTTTTTCACAATCATTAATCTTATATGTGTAACGTTCATTTTAATTTATGTTTACTGATGGTTGAATTAATGATGATATGATCCATAGTAAGTTATTGACAATAATCCAGGCCTTATCAACAATTTACCAACACAATTTCATATAGAAAAACACAGATTTTCTTTCACCGAAATGCGCACCAAAAAAAAATGACATGATTTTTTTGTTTTTTTTTTATTTACCAAGTATAGCTGCTAAAAACTGTCGATATTTCTTTCCTGGTTCCATTCTATGATCTCTAGGTTCGGTGATTTCGAAAGCACTGACAGCTTTGTAATCGTACTCAGTTGAACTCATTGACCATCAAAATGATCTAAAAAAAGATTTTTTATTTTTTTTTATATACATACATACAAACATAGTTGAAAAATTGCCACCAAGAGTCTCTGACGGAGAAAATTACATGTGTTTGTAAAGATATTCGAATAGAGTGTACAATTTTTTGTCATTATTGATAACATATAAATACAAAATATAGAAATATTACTGATAACACGGGCATCTGGGTTAATAAATCACATGAAATTTAAATTAGTAAATGGAATTAAATCACTGACAAACTTAAATCACATTTAAGTACACTTTAATTGATGGTAAATTTCTTACATAAAAATACCTGAACGGAATATTGTGTTGATTGGCACCAAATAATGCCAATATCTAAATTATATGTTTCTTTCCGTAATAAAATCACAAAGGAAATAGCAATTTCTAAAGATTTGTTTTCCTTTAAATATGGAGAGTGTTCCCGTCAATCTGTATAAATAAATACGTAGGAAAGTTTATCAATGTGATGTAGAGTGTAGATTTTTTTTCTTGTAATGAACCAAGGCTTTGCGCACTTGAATTGAATATCTATTTGTCATTAATTTGATAATGATAATGAGATTGTTATTAACTATATGTACTATAACTAATCAAACATGTTTCAATTGGGTGATAATATTTTACATTTATTACCTACATTCATAAGTACATAATGGTATGTATGTACATATGTAGGTATAGAGGTATTCCCTCTCTCTGTTACGGAATTCTCCGAAACCATTGATAGTTTTTAAAATATAACAATCGGTAATATACATAGAATCGCTATTCCTCAAGAATCTGAAGTTGTTGCAGTAGATTTTAGTTTTTAGATTTTGCTATTTATTTGAAAATCGTCTAAATAGTTTAACCTTAAAGCGCAAATAAAGTATACAATTGTCGTGAAAAAAAAATATTAATAAAATTAATAACTTAAAAAACTTAAAAATATTAAAAAAAAACCCCGGTTGAAAAAGTTATAGGCTTTTTCTTGCTCAGCGGAGTACAAGAGACGCTGTTTTGCACGTTAGGGTTTAAAAGGACAACGTTCCTTCTTTACATAAAAGAATTAAGAGATAATTGGCATTTTACTTAGTACTTTCTGCAATGGTTAATGGTGGGTCAAAAATGTTGACCCCTTTTATATGTAATGGAAAAAAAGAATATTCGAAACGTACCGGTACAGAAAGAGGTACCAAAACAAGTGTGAGACGTTTTAAGTAGTTTATACGCATTTTTAGTTATAGTTTTTATGAGCAATCCTATAATAATCAAAATCTTAAATATTTATAGCCATAAAAATTATGGGAAAAGAATCTAATTCGTGAAGCAGGCGTGTGGAAGCGCAATTATCTCTCCAATAAATCCCATAAGAGAGCAACGATTTTCCTCATAAATTTACTGATTGATTAGCAATTAATTCTAAGTAACAAGGAAACGACAATAGCAAATATGTACCTACCTACTTAAAAACTGTATATATACTTAGGCACTTAAGCATTTAAGGTATGTAGTCGCCTGGCGCCGTTCATTAGTCACACTTTCATTTCCATAACATTTTCACTTTACACAATAAATGCAAAACTTTTAGCTTTTCGTTTTAATAAATTACTTTTTAATGGGATCGTTATCCAATTTGACTGTATTAACAAGCGTTACGTTTCTCCACCTAATATCTAATTTTATTAAAGATGAATTGAAAAATTTTTGTCACATTGTGTTAGATTTCTTTTAACCGCACCAATTGTACAACAAATGGTCGTTTTAATTCATATACAGAATTTTCAAAGACAAATTTTCCATTTAAGTACACTTGACGAGATCAAACAAATTTAAATCATAATCCAAGGTATTTAGACATATGTATGTAAATAAACTGACCGGAAAAGAAATATATAATTGTAAAATATTTGCATTGAATAACAAATGGTGTTGATGCAACAGAGATTTATAAAAAAACAAATATTAATTTCTAAATACATATGTTCCCGAAAATGTTCCCTGATGTTTCCGAGTAAAAATAAGTTAGACGTCTTTAAGTACATAAATGTTACTAAACTATCCCTAAAATATATTTATACGTTTCTATACATATTAGACTCCTCCGATTTATATATAGTTAGTTATATGCAAGGATGCCATATTTCCAAAATGTCTCGGGGGGACGGAAAAACACAACTTTAATCTTTGGTATATTGTGTACGATAACAATTCATATCTTAATAGGAAAATATCTTCTATGATATCAAATTAATTCATTAAAAAGTATAATACATTATTATCAAATTTTAAATAAATAAAGCAATACAATCTTCAAGATTGGAAGAAAAATTAGAAAATTTCATGATTTCAGTCAGATCATTAAATAAATCTTGGTTTCCTCACTGCATTTGCACCAATTTCTTTTTCTCTTTTTAAGATATTTTTTTTTTGAAAAGGAGATATTTTAGTGTAGATGGGATTTCGAGGCTAATGAGGAACTGTCTGGCATCCCTGGTTATATGTATGCTTTCCTTGTATGCTTCAGTTTCAGGAACTATATAAATTTATACGTACCTACAGCAATTTCGCCACATTTTTAAACAAACGACTTTTATAAACCAGTAAAGAAGGAAAAATTAGCTACGCCGATTATAATATACCCGTATGCGTATTTGTTTATTATTTACAACTTTGTACGTGTCTATTTTGTCTGTACAATAAATTAACAAAGGGTAAATTGA
>JANSTT010023457.1:0-39770 GCA_026745375.1 Platyura marginata | reverse complement strand
TACGCTCCCAATAAACCCATACGAAATATACCTATAGCTATACACACATTTTGTTTTGAATGTGGGCAAAAATATATAAAAAGAAGACTGCACGATGATCAGCCTTTGATTATTTTTGTTTTGTTTTGCTCTTTTTAATATCTATTATATAGTAAATAAGTAAATAATGCGTGAAGAAAGGTATGGCTATATTTTTTTTTAGGAAATAGGGAGATGCAAAATTGTAGGCAGGCATATAATAAAAAAAATGCATAGCTATTGTATGTATGTAGATCATCATATCGACTTATGGCTGTTTACATTACATTTTTATTATAAAGGAGGAAATATTATTTTATATACATATGTACTGTACAATTATACATACACGTAGTCGTAGATATAGTAATTCTTCAAATTCTTCTTTTACCAAAACTGGAAGTTTTAAACGGAAATAACGGGATGTGAATTTTTATTATTTCAAAAACTGATAGTACCCTTTTCAGGTACTAATTTACTCTACCTAAATTGTTATGATTTAGTTACATTCAAAAATATACATAGGCTAAATATGTATGTACATACATATTGTCATTGTAAACTCATTAATCTACATTTTACTAGTTTTTCCTTTTTTTATATGGAAAGTAAAGTAGCAAGAGTAAATGTTATTAATTTTTTTAATTTAACAATAATAATGTATGTACATTATACGGAAATAAGATAAGTGAATCAACAATTTGTCTTACCCCCAACTCTCATTAGCTATGATGCCATCACATTGTCCACACTGCGCCCCGCGGAGGCTGAGAGTGGAGTTAATAATGATATATAAAAACTTTACGGTATAACTAGAAATTGCTATTAAATACTTGGCAGCTACCTGGAATCTCGCCAAACCTTTTGGAATATGATTTAGATTAGATTAGATTATAGAATTCAATACATATATATGTACATATGTAATATACATATAATGCAGCACATACGAGTAAGAGCAACATAGAGCACAATTTGATTTTGTGGTATTAAGGATTTTGGTGTAGTATGGAGAATGGCCATTTTGTTCCAATTTGATTGAAATTTTCATATACCGCACAAAAAAAAAATCGCACAAAAACAGGTTTGAGTATATATATATATATATATATGGAGATTTTCGCAATTCTCTTGGCGACTAATTTGTACCTAAAAGCGGAGTGGCAAAATGAAATGATACTTAGCAGGCTGAACTAGGTGCTCAAACAAATTTCATGCTGATGAGCTTGTAAAGCAGAGCTCGAGCACTATATAAGGGAAACATACCTGTGCACCAGTTAAAGTAGCCATGTCCAAAATTATATTTGCTTTGAGGTCTTTTTGAGCATACGCAACACCATCGGATAAGACAAGACGTCCCTCAGCGTCGGTATTATTAATTTCAACCGTTCTTCCCGAATACAAAGTATGAATGTCATCTGGTCTAAAAAAATGTTACCATAAATCATAAGATCTTTAAGTATACACTGATAATATACCTTGTGGCATTCGGTCCGACAGCATTTTCAGCCAAACAAAAGACAGCATGCAAATTCTGTTTAAAACCGGCTTTAACAGCGGCATAAAATGCACCCAAAATAGCCGCTGCACCACCACAATCCCGTTTCATACCAGGCATCGTAGTTTTACTTTTAATACTTAAACCACCCGTATCGTAGACAATGCCCTTGCCCACCCATGCAATCGTATTGATTGCACCACTAGGTTGGTGTGACAAAACAACCAGTGCCGGTGGAACGGCAGCAGCTTTGCCAACACCATAAATGCCACCGAACCCTGCCTCTTTTAGCTCTTCGCCACGAATAACTAATGGTGCTATGTTCAGCTTTCTTCCAACTACATGAATTTCCTCAATAAAATCGGAAACGTTCATTTCACTGCATGGTGTATCGACAATTTTCGCTGACAAACGGATTCCTCGGGCTGCATTCTCAAGACATTCTATTTCACTCTCGGTTAACTGATAAGGATGAACGGCATCATTTTGAATGATAATAAACTCAATATTCACAATAGGAACATTGTCGGATTTGCCAGTTTTTCTCGAATAAAGAGGAAATGCACGAACTGCAGCACATGCGCTCGCATATAGATCTTCTTTTTCGCATACAATCTGGAAATGTATAAAAATGGACCCACATCAATGACGTCTGATTAGTAAAATATGGTGGAATGAGTAAATTTACCAGAACACTTTCCGTAATCTTTTTTGTGTGCGCCTTTACCAAACGTGTTACAGCATGCGCCCGGGAATTAGTGTTATGACGTGAACTTTGCAATGGCAATGCGGCAACGATTGCCAAATTTAAAAATAACGGACAAAAATCGGTGGGCGATGGATGTAAACTTTTTATGCCATTTTTAAATGTTTCACTGGTCACATGTGGCTCCAATTTTATTCGCACATGTTCGAATTCCAAAATTGATAGATGATGCAATTGTCCGACAATTAAAATCGGATGATAGTTTGGATCGGTTTTGGTTGGCGTCGAATTAAATTTGATAGTTGTCGCAACCATCTGGAACATAAAAAAAAATCATTTTAAAACTTAGATATGCCGTATGTCCGTTCCTAAATTGAAAAGTCCTACTGCATTCACAAATTAATGCTAAACACCTTAAGCGAGATGGTGTAAACTAGAAAATACCCACATTGAAGTTATTTTTAACGCTTTTAGATAGAAAATTCTTTAGTTTGAAGTAATTCTTTATGAATTTTACTTTCTTTGTTTAATTTTTTTATTTTTACCCCGGCATTGTTCTCAACCACTGAACCACCTCTATAGGTTAGATTTTTGTAAAGATATCTCTAGACTAGAAAAACAAAATGATCGATTAGGACGTTTTCAATTATTATTTAAACTAAACAGAGATAACATTTATCTGAATAAGCAGTAATCTTATTATCACACAATGCCTTTTAAAGATGAAACAAATAAGAAAAAAAAAGTTGGGCTTGGTCCAACAGAAGTTTTTTTTTATAGAACTCACTTTTCTGCTACATAGAAAGAAAATCCTTTGTGGAAAATATCACTTACCTTGTGTATGCCTAATGCGTACAAAAAACAGACCTTTTAAACTATAATACACTTTAAAAAATGATTTTGTTGGACATTTGTGATAAAAAAAGCCACGAACAAAACGAAATCACCGGCATTCGATTATCGGTAAGCCCAATTGCTCAACTCAACTGACAAGTAACAACTACGAATCGGTTATGAAGTTGGCTGAATATGAAATAACGACTACGTTCACTCCATATTTTCTAGTAGTTTTGATGTTATGAATCACCATTTGAAAAATCTAGTACTTTTTGCAATTCATTAAATTTGATATTTTTTATTTACTCATTTTACTGCACAAAAAATTATTAAAAATAGAAAAGGAGCGTCAGATTTTAATGTTTTTATTATTAAAAATGTTAATTTGTTGCTGTAAAAAGCCTTAACAATCATTTATGCTATTAACTGTCCAAAATAGTGTGTGTTTGCAATAAAATATTGTCTAATACGTGCAGTTTTACATAGAACATCTCTGACATTTTCATTTGATAGGAGGGGCAGGTAAAAATTGAAGAAAATATTACTAAATTTGTTGATTATAAAGTCCTAAAACAACGATGTTTTTTAATTAAAAAGCTATTATTCCCTTAGCCTAAATTATGTAAACGATCCATAATTATGAAAATATCTTTACCTTAAGTCTTGTCGAATAGCCTCTGATCCATTGGAGGTAGACTGAGGTCATTTTACAAATTTTTATTTTCAAATTGGACAATCCTAATATTTTTCTGGTTTTCTTCTATTTGCTTCTTTTTTTTCAGAAAATGACTGAAAAAATCACATTAGCCGATGCATTGTCAAATGTCGAAGTGCTAGATGAACTACCTTTGCCAGACGAACAACCATGCATCGAAGCCCAACCATGTTCCGTCGTCTATAAAGCAAATTTTGATACAAACTTTGAGGATCGCAATGGATTTGTTACGGGCATTGCCAAATACATTGAAGAAGCAACAACACATGCCAAATTAGTACTTAGGACATATTTGGTGACAGTTTTTAGAAATTTATTTCATTTTTCTCTATATGTAGAATGAACTGCTGGATGAAGGTCAAAAACATGCTGTAATGTTGTACACATGGCGATGTTGTTCTCGGGCAATTCCACAACCTAAATCTAATGAACAACCGAATCGAGTGGAAATCTATGAAAAAACTGTTGAAGTTCTGGCACCGGAAGTTAATAAATTATTGAATTTCATGTATTTTCAGGTAATTAACGTTGCGATTAGTTGCTTTTAAAATATTTTGGGGTTTTTTTTTTATTTAGAGGAAAGCAATCGAAGCATTTTCCGGCGAAGTAAAACGTCTCTGTCACACCGAAAAACGTAAAGACTTCGTATCGGAGGCATATCTGCTGACGCTCGGAAAATTCATCAATATGTTTGCCGTTTTGGATGAACTAAAAAATATGAAATCTAGCGTCAAAAATGATTACAGCACATATCGTCGGGCGGCACAATTCCTAAAAGTTATGTCCGATTCGCATACACTGCAGGAATCGCAAAATTTGTCAATGTTTTTGGCAACACAAAATAAGATCCGTGACACCGTTAAGGATACACTGGAAAAAATTGCCGGCTACGAGGATCTATTGTCCGATGTCGTCAACATATGCGTTCATATGTTTGAGACGAAAATGTATTTGACACCCGAAGAGAAACATATGCTGGTCAAAGTAATGGGATTTGGTTTGTTTCTGATGGATAGCGATTTGTGTAACATTAATAAATTGGATCAAAAGAAAAAATTACGCCTCGATCGAATTGATAGGATTTTCAAGAATCTCGAGGTTGTCCCGCTATTTGGTGATATGCAAATTGCCCCATTTAATTACATAAAACGAAGTAAACATTTTGATTCGAGCAAATGGCCGTTGTCCAGTTCGACGGCAATAAGTCCACAAGCCGATTTGATGGTTCATTTGCCACAAATTCGCGAGGATCATGTTAAATATATATCGGAATTGGCTCGATATACAAATGAGGTGACAACAACCGTTAAAGACAATCCAACGGATTTAGAAAATCGTGTAACCGGTGATTTAGCATTGAGAGGTTTGCAATTACTGTCGGAGTGGAGTAGTGTCGTTACGGAATTGTATTCATGGAAATTGCTTCATCCAACCGATCACCATCAAAATAAAGATTGTCCTGTGGAAGCTGAAGAATATGAGAGAGCTACACGATATAATTATACGGAAGAAGAAAAGTTTGCCTTAATTGAGGTAATAGCAATGATAAAAGGTCTTCAAGTACTAATGGCACGGATTGAGACTGTTTTATGTGAAGCTATCAGGTAACTATGATCCTCAATGTAATTTCATAGAATTTTGTAATGGTAATGGTAATTTTCCTTTAAGAGATGATCTCTCGACAAAAAGAGCACCTTCCGCTCCTCTACAAAATTAGAATTTATTTAATTTTCCATTTTCCAGACGAAGCATTTACGCCGAACTGCAAGATTTCGTTCAACTAATTCTTCGCGAACCACTGCGCAAAGCGTTCAAGAACAAAAAAGATCTAATTCGCAGCATTATCATTTCCGTTCGGGAAACATGTGCCGATTGGCAAAAAGGTTCTGAACCAGTCGACGATCCCGTATTAAAAGGGAAAAAAGATCCCGACGGTGGCTTTAAGATATCGGTGCCCCGTTTGAATGTTGGTCCATCATCGACGCAACTCTATATGGTACGAACAATGTTGGAATCATTGATTGCGGATAAATCGGGTGGCAAGCGTACACTTCGCAAGGATATTGATGGCTCGTGCTTGGTGCAAATTGATCAATTTCATAAAACGTCATTTTGTTGGAATTATTTGCTGAATTTTAGCGGTACCTACCAATATGGCCCTACTCGGCCCAACATTCCAAATCAAAAACCTATTTTTTTTTTTTTTTTAGAGACACTCCAAAAATGCTGTGACTTATCGCAGCTTTGGTATCGAGAATTTTATTTGGAAATGACAATGGGCCGAAAGGTTAACAAATGTATCGTTCGACATCAGCACAATGAAGAGTGCAGTGATTTGGTGACGATGGAGAAGCGAATTCAATTTCCAATTGAAATGTCGATGCCATGGATATTGACCGATCATATTCTGCGTACAAAGGAACCATCAATGATGGAATTTGTTTTGTATCCATTAGATTTGTACAATGATTCGGCTCACTATGCGTTGACCGTTTTCCGTAAGCAATTTCTCTATGACGAGGTTGAGGCCGAAGTTAATCTGTGCTTTGATCAATTTGTCTATAAATTAAGTGAACAAATATTTGCCCACTACAAACAATTGGCAGGCAGGTTGGTCATCATTAATTTACAATGGACGATTTCAGCTATTTCTTAATTTGGTGCTGTGCGATTTTTTTTTTCTTTTTAGTATATTCTTGGACAAACGATTCCGGGTCGAATGTGAAGTGCTTGGTTTTAATTTCCAATCGTATCCCAGAAATAATCGCTATGAAACATTATTGAAACAACGTCACGTACAATTACTGGGTCGATCAATTGATTTAAATAAATTGATCACTCAACGGATCAATGCTGATATGCAGAAAAGTTTGGAATTGGCTATTAGCCGATTTGAGTCGTCAGATATATCGGGCGTTGTGGTGAGTAAATTTTATTAGCACATCTTCAGTTTCCCGTGCAGTTTTTTAACGGATCTTTTTCTATTGCCAACTTTTTTTGTTGTTGTGTAACTTCAAAAAGTGGCTGTTCTGGGACCTTTACTTTTTTCCATATTCTTTAGGGATTTACTTGACTATTTTACCATTTCGCACTCCCATTTTGTGCGACGTCCGCATTTCCTCTATTCATCATATAATGGAGATTTTTTTGGCAGTTATAATAAAAGTTCAAGGCTAGTTTGGGATCAATATCCTTGCTAGTCCTCAACACAAACTTATGGTGAACTCATCTCATTATTGTCATAGTTGCACAGGTTTATCGTGACCTTAGTATGACTTCGAGTACCTCTCTCTCTAGTCTTACTGATTTTTTTTTCCTGATTGCTATGTAGGAGTAAGTAGGATTGGGAGTAAAATATTAAATATTTTTCTCTCATATGGAGTTTGAACCTTGGGCCGAGTGGGTCGGATTCCACATAAAAATGTAGGCCTAAGCCATCAATTCAACGAATAACTGCTAGTTGTCGATTCAGCGAAGGAAAACACTTTAAATGTTTAAAAAAAACATCTCGAAGTGTAAGAATTTGTGGAATTTAAAAATTGTTGTATTATCAATTGAAATATTCCCAACAAAAAGCCCGGATTAAGGACAAAATCTCCCCTAACAGAATTCTTCTCCAGGAAGGATTTTGTTCCAGGGGGGATTTTGTCCTAGAACCAAAAAATTAACCGCTGTGAATGCTCTTTGAGCAGGCCAAAACATACACCACATTGTAGCGCCTTATGAAGAAGAAGAAGATACAGTAGATATAGATTCGATGCAGGCGACTCAAATTGTCCGGTCTTTAAGTAGCTGTGGGGCTACTTGCACTGTCAATATGATATTCTTAAATAGGATTCATAACAGTTGAGGAACCACCAATAAAGGTTGACATTTCCGTGGATTCTATCATGTTCTAGCATCCAACATTGGCTAGTTATCCGGCTTCCTTTCCTTAACTGTCTAAACATTCTTTGATGGAAGAAGTGTCCAATGTGGTATCGGAAAAACAATGGTTAAGATTCTGAGTGAAGTCTCGATCGACCAAATTCCCTAAGAGTGTGATGGCTTAAAATAAAGATATTTGATAGGAATACATAGGTTCAGATTCCAATAAACACACACGTAGACAAACTTCTAAACTAACACCAAATCATTTTTTTTTATTTTCAGGAATTGGAGAGTCTCATCCAAGTGAATCGAATCTGTCACAAATTGCTGAGCAAATGGTTGGCACTAGACGATTTCGAATGTATGATGAAAGAATCAAATCACAATGTTTTGGCACCATACGGTCGCATAACATTGCACGTGTTCGTTGAACTGAACTATGATTTTCTATCAAACTATTGTTACAATGCAGCAACAAATCGGTAAATTATCCTCATACAATCCCTAACAATACAATTAATGACCTAACTAACGTTACCCCATTACAATTTCGAATATAGATTTGTTCGAAGTAAAGTTCAAATATCATTTGCCCAAGCATTGCAACGTGAAAAACCACCGCAAATGTCTCACTACTTTCTGTGGGGCTCAAAACAATTGAATGCCGCCTATTCAACGCAATATGGACAATATACCGGTTTTGTTGGTGCACCCCATTTCCATGCAATGTGTCGATTGCTTGGCTATCAAGGTATTGCTGTTGTGATGGAGATCATTTTAAAGGATATTGTCAAACCATTGATTCAAGGCAATTTACTACAATTCACCCGAACACTTATGTCGGCAATGCCAAAAGTAAAAAAAAAAAAAACAAAAAACCAGTGTCAAGTAGAGATGTTTGAAAATTATTATTTGCAGTCCTGTAAACTTCCAAGATGTGATTATGGATCGCCCGGTGTACTGAGTTACTATCAAGCTCATTTGGTCGATATTGTTCAATATCCCGATGCTCGAACGGAATTTTTCCAATTATTTCGCGAGTTTGGTAACAGCATCATATTTTGTTTATTAATTGAGCAGGCCCTGTCACAGGAAGAAGTTTGCGATCTACTACATGCTGCACCATTTCAAAATATTTTGCCACGCCCCTTTTGCAAAGGTATATATACGAAATCCAACCTCAAATCACGGGTTTTTCATTTATTTTCATTTAGAAGGTGAAAAACCAGAAACAAAACAAAAACGTCTTGAAGCCAAATATTCGGCCCTTCAAATAGTGCCAAATGTGGAAAAATTTGGCACTGCCAAACAAGCGATGATTGCACGTGAAGGTGATTTATTGACGCGCGAACGTTTATGCTGTGGCCTGAGTATATTCGAGGTAATATTGGGCCGGGTTAAGGGCTATTTGGATGATCCAGTATGGGCGGGACCGCCACCGGCCAATGGTGTTATGCATATTGATGAATGTTCCGAATTTCATCGTTTATGGTCGGCGCTGCAGTTTGTCTATTGTATACCAGTTGGCGGCACCGAATACACTGTCGAGTACAATTTTTTTATTTTCTCCAATATTATATGATGGAATCTAATCAACGTATTTTCCAAAAATATTTCTAGAGAATTATTTGGCGAAGGACTCCATTGGGCTGGATGTACGATGATAATGCTTTTGAATCAACAGCGAAAATTCGAGGCCCTTGATTTTTGTTATCATATACTGCGTGTGCAACGTGTCGACGGTAAAGATGACACCGTAAAAGGAATCGTACGTCATCACAGAATTATAGAGACATTTCACCCGGCAATTAATTAATTGATTATTGTTCTAGAATCTGAAACGGATGGTCGATCGAATTCGTCGCTTTCAAGTATTGAACTCACAGATATTTGCAGTTTTAAATAAATATCTAAAAAGTGGCGATAGCGAAGGTTCAAATGTGGAACATGTACGATGTTTTCCGCCACCG
This sequence comes from Platyura marginata, assembly GCA_026745375.1. Classification (NCBI taxonomy): domain Eukaryota; kingdom Metazoa; phylum Arthropoda; class Insecta; order Diptera; family Keroplatidae; genus Platyura; species Platyura marginata. Next base: position 30,156 of record JANSTT010023457.1, on the reverse strand, counting down.
CCACATCCGACAATGATGCCATCGCATTATCATGATCCGAGCAAGTTGAGACAGCAAAATTGACAATACTACTCAGTAAAAAGGAATATTAAAAATTAATCAAATAATTAATAATAATAAATGAATAACAATTAATTTGTAAGTTAAGTACCTTTTCTCTATATAATATTTATATGAATCGATAAAATAGCTCTACAATTTGTATTATTAGATTGTAAAGTTAATTATTTTCCTTAATTGCTCTAAATACTATGACAACGATTCTGCCTACGCCCCCTCAGTTAATCAAAATTAATTTTATCACTTGGTTTTGCCATTTCGTCTTTTTTTTTATTATTAATGGCATTAAACTCAATTTAGTTTTTTATTTATACAAATTAGAATAAATTATAGAAATAAAATATTTAATCATTAAAATGGAATGTTTCAAATTAAACAAAACCAACCGAAACTCTACAAAATACAAATGGCTGCCAATTAGAACTACAAAAGCATCCACCTGTATCCAAATAATTGATCAGTATGTCGATTTTTCGAAATTCCTGCTTAATATTTTAGCACACATTATTTGATGTGCGTATAAGATTAAGCAGATTGTATTCCTGCTAAAAAATACGCAAAATCGACATACAGGCTCAAATCAAACGAAATTAACCTAAACTACTGTACAAAATAAAAATGGCTGCCAATTAGAACTGCAATCTGCCATCTGGATCTGAATGGATCCTTCACATAATACATAAAATTTCCATAAAAATTATCTTAAAAAGAGAAAAATAAATTGAGGTGCAAATTCAGTGAGGAAACCAAGATAATAGATGATTTGTGGCATATTATGGCTTTCCTTACTGGATTTGGGCCACTTTTAAAATAAACGGGTCATTGATCTGACTGAAATCATGTAATTTTCTATATTTCTCCATACCATCCCATAATTTCATCGCTTCCTTCTTGCTCAACTTCCTCCTTTTTTTCCGCTTTACTTTCTTCTATTTTACTTTTTTTTATTCTTCCTCTCTTATCTCTCTCTCTCTCTTTTGGAAATCTGGCATCTCTGAGTTCTAGTGACCCTAAAACATCCCTAAATCCAACATTTCGTTTCTGAGTTGGTTTTTCCGAGAGAGCGATCCTATAGCTAATATATCTTTACTTCCCCAATTAAAACTACCAAGCTGTCACTGACATTGCTCTACGTCGAGCAATTTTTCCCAAATACTAAAACTGTCCGTGTTTTTTTTTCAATATTAAGGGTTCTTCATAGATTAGATTGCTTCCAATGAAAATTGATCATTTCGATGTATGTAATCAGAGAAAAACGAATTTCTAATCTAACAAATTTAATTTAATAACAACAAAGAAAAACATTCCAACATAGAAAATCTGTGTGCGTCTTAATTTAATCCACATCCATTGATTCAGTAACATCCTCAACCGAATTACCGCCACCATCCAATAAAATGATTCGTTGACATTCACTCGAATTCATTTCGGTTTGAATTTTTAAATATTTTTTTTGACTCTGCCTCAATGTTGCCATAAACGCGGCAGCAATTTCCTCCCGTTCGTCTCTCCACAGAATATTCTCAATTGCCAAATTTTCTTTCAAAACAATTTTCTGGTGTATATTACCATATTCCTGTAGAATCGTTTCCGAATCACTTAGATCATCGGTGTCCGAATCGATTTTGTCGGGCTCTTCAATTTGGACAAACGGCACCGTTAGTTCGGCCATTTCATTTAATCCAATCGGTGTTTTATCGCCTATATCATTTGGAACAGATAAATGTGCCCGTAAAAAATCTGAATATTGTGCTTGATTAATATTAACCGAGGAGTCAGCACAAACTTTAAATGGAGAAGAGACAGACAAATCTGATAGAGGAATGTTCACCGGATTAACCGGTTGGATGTGCTCAATCTCCTCTGTAATAGCTGGAAATGTCAATGGTTGCTGTTTATTAATTGAACTAACATCGACAGCAGGCACATGTGTCTGTTCTGGTGTTCTTTGTTTCAGATATTCACCAACTTCGTGGTGTTGAATTAATTGAGAAGCCTTAAGTGACTGTATATTAATAGGAACCATATTCAGAATTGCTTCATGATTTGTTGCCAGTAAAGTATTTATGTCGCGTAGCGTAAAGTTTCGATTGAGTTTTAGTGAAGTTGGTCTATTCCGAATTTTTCGTCGTGACTTTGACACAACTGCTCGCGGTATAACTGGTAATTGTTCGATAAGGTTCGAAGTAGCCTCAATTTGTAGTTCTTCACCAAAATTAGCATCAACATCGAAATAATTGACTAATGAGCTATCGAAATTCGAATCGGTTAGACGTATATTGGAGGAAGTTTGAGCAATATTGGAATCCACTCGTAATGCTGAAGCCATTTCATTGTCATCCAATAAACGTAAATTTTCAAGGCCTTTTTCAAATTGTTCAAAATCTACGGGCGGAATAAAGTCACCCGTTAAAGATTCTTCAACCATAGCTAATTCTGGCGTTTCTTGGTTTCCACTTCCACTAGCCTCCAAACCACGAATCGCTGACATAACATCATCACTATGTTCTCTTATGGTACCACTAAGCTGATGGATACTTGATAATGTAGCTATAGGTAATTCAATTCTGTCCTCGTTTTCGTAAATCTGCAACGACACAATTTCGTCTGGACGATCTCTGTATTTTGGTGAACTTTTCTTACGTGAAACTAAGGCAGTATTAAATAGGGTGACGGTACGTTTTTTGGCTTTTTTGAATTGATACAAAGCAACGTATTCGATGCCATGAAGAAAAGACAAATTGTCCGGGAAATTTGACTCTTCTGCAAAATATTCAACAATTTTATTGTGATTGACACTCTTTAGTAGGGGAATATCTAAATCTACATCGTTGAGTTCATTTTTTACAAGAGCCTGACCAATCTTTATGAAACGATGAATATTTTCTTTCAACCTTCGTTCAATCGGCATTTTATTTACTATAAAAATATCTAAATTACTTACTTCTAATTGATATAATTGAATATTTCGTAACTTACAGGATAAACTGCTGTTCTTGGGGAAATTTTTAAACGTTATCCTTTCTTTATACACTCAGAATAAATTTTTAACGGCTATATGGGTCCCTTCCGAAAACATTTTAGAGACAATCGCAAAATCAATGCAAAAATCATAAAAAAAGATGGTTGAATATTAAAAAAAGACATTCATTTGGCTGAAGGGATTTCCGACATTTTCATTTTATCCGCATTCCTCTTTGTCATTTGTCATCTGGGTGTTGCGGATTTTCGTGTCTTTTGTGTTGATTGAAATATTATTTTTAGTTTTAAAATTCTTTAAATACACCCAAATATTTTCATTAGGAAAATATGGCACGAAGAGCAACGCACGCTGGCAGTTGGTACACGAATTCAGGTATTTAGAAATTAAGTTTGGTTTGAGCATATTTGGAACACTCTTTATCAGCTGTTTTTTTTTTGTTTATTAAAAAATGGATGATATTCGGATGGAGCGAATTTCTTCGATGAATTTGTAAAAAAAAAGGAACTAATTTCACACTTCACCAGTCCTTTTCAAGATAAGGTTCACAGATCGAGGAGTGTTCTCCTTTTTGATCCAAAAATAATTTTTAAAATATCACCCGTCACACAATTTATTTTTTATTCACTGAAACATTTCTCATCTAATGACATCTCAATTTGCACAAATTTTTCAGCCGACCGAATCACCTCCACCGGCGTCGTTTCGGCCAACTTCTTTTTTATTCCAATTGTATGATCGTTAGATGCCTTCATCGATTGCAGCACCACCTCATTCAATTCCGTCATACGTGTCTGACTGCTTTTCATTTTATTGATCAAATTCCGAAGAACACCAAAAATACGAAAAAACGTATTCAATTCGGCAATTGAACTTATCTGCCTGGGAAGATCTCGTGAATTTCGTCGAAGTTCTTCATTCAAAATGGTAAGACATTCATCAACATTGCTACCATCGGTCATTCGATTAATTTCTGCGTCAGTCAATGGAACTTTACGTTTTTGAAATTGTTCCGTAATCCCAACAAAGGAAATATTTGCAAGAACATCTCTGGCCGCACATAGAACCTGAAACGTTTCCGACAATTGTTTTCGAATGTCAGTTATTTGATGTTCAATGTCATCGTGACCGTTTAGCGTCGTTGACCGTTGACTGTCTTGTTGTTTATTATTTTGAGGTAGGTCGTCTTCGGTGTTGTTCAGCTGAAGGAGTTTATTTGAGAGGGCACTTAGCAGTTCGGCATCGTCAGGATTTTGTGCGGACATTTTTACTTTTACTTGAAATAAATTCGGTTTTTTTTTTGTTTTGTCTTTATGTCGCTCTCTTTATTGATTAAATATTTTTTGTTGCTATGAGTTGTGTTAGAAAGTTAGAAGTTACTATAGAAATGGCCTTGGAAGTTCAACAAAATTTTAGAATCCAGGACTTTTTCTCTTTTCTTTTCTTGAAACATTTTATTCGACTACCAACTAATGGAATTGCTTTAATCATTCTCTGGCTTTCTCTGGCCGAATCCGAAAGAGAGCGAAGGAGGTTTTTTTTTTGTTGATAGCCCCAATGATCCTTCAATCTTTGTGTGTTCTAATGTGATTAACAATTTTCCATAATTCTACTAGGTTCCGAACTATCGAAACAGCTCGACAATTGGCTTAGTCAAGCTGACCTTACTCATGGACCAGCCAGAGCAATAATTGCACCGTAACAACAAACAAACAAAATAATTTCTATTCGGAAATGTTTTTTTTTTTACAAAAATCAATTTTTCGCAGGCATGCCGGATATTCGTATTGTGGAGCATGTGGTGCTTATGCTTATCGGCAAGTAAGTCCAGCTGTTGTGTAAGTACCGTAAAATTCTCTCAACATAAATGTGTAGACAAATAAAAAAAAACAAAAAAAAATTATTCAAAAAAAACCAAAATTTTTAGAAAAAGAGTTTTTATACTGGGTCCATCTCATCATGTTCGACTTAGGGGCTGTGCCCTATCGATTGCCAATAAGTACAAAACTCCATTGTATGATCTCAAAATAGATGCTCAAGGTATGTTTTTGGATAAAATAATTGGGGGGCCCCCCCATTAATCAATGCTTTTGTTGCAGTTAACGCTGAACTAGACGAAAGTCAGCAATTTTCATGGATGGAAATGAAAACGGACGAAGATGAACATAGCATTGAAATGCATTTGCCGTACATCGCTAAAGTTATGGAGAAGTAAATACAAATTTTTTTTATATGGTTTTTGGTTTGTTTATAGAGGGGAGAGGGTAAAATGGTAACAGAAACGACATTTACTCGAAATATATTCGAAATAAAGAAAAAGCGAAGTGAAAAATCGTAGAGAATACAAAATTAAAGATTTCTTTAATAAACCAAAAGGTTCCAGATCCAACCGTTATGGCGCTACTATTAATATTTATATAATTTTTACGTATTTCGCTGGTCTCAACTAATCGAAATGCTAAAACTTACCTGCTCTGCAAATGTAAAATGTAATGTTCGAATTCGAAAATAGCCTCTTCGAGATTGATTCGAAAATCAAAATAAGGACAAGGAGTTTGTTGGCATAGCCCAATCAAATGGAAAATTATTGTGATTAATGCCAACGCTGAAGGGTGTGAAGGTCTCCCGGGTTAATCACAGCCAAAGAGGTAGACATCATCAATCAGAACGTTTTATAATCGACAATTGGAAGATCTCAACAGAACATTTTGGAGATGTCAAAAAATTCACAAAACGGTTCCTGAGTCCCCAACCGTTATTTAAATGTATTTATGTATTGTAATGACATCGGTAACGACATGTCGGTAATTCAGTAGTCAGTTTACGGATTAATTTATCGCAGTAGTAGTGCCAAATTTTTATTCTTGGAACTAATTTTACAAAAAAAAATTTTCCTTTTTACAGTTACAAAGATCAATTTACAATTGTGCCAATATTGGTTGGATCATTAACGCCCGATGCAGAAGCCACCTACGGTGAACTATTGGCACCATATTTAGCTGATGCCCAAAATCTATTTGTCATATCATCCGATTTTTGTCATTGGGGCGAACGTTTTCGATATACATACTACGATAAATCATGTGGACCAATTCACAAATCAATTGAGAAATTGGACCAGAATGTAAATTTTTTTTAATTTTTTTTTTGTGATTTTCTTTAAAAATTTCCAATTTTAATGTTTTCTTTGATGTTGTTGCTATTTTTGTAGGGAATGAACATCATCGAAACATTAAATCCATCTGCATTTACCGAATATCTAAGAGAGTATAGCAACACAATTTGTGGCCGTCATCCAATTGGCGTAATGTTACAGGTAATCATCACCTCTAGCCCTTCGACTTTTCCCATGGATTTTATTGTTCAATGTTTGTTAATTTTTTGTTGTTGTTTTAGTGTATACGTTCATTGGAGACTCGGGGCTACAAGATGAATTTTAAATTTCTTAAATATGACCAAAGTAGCCGTTGCAAAACACTGTCAGACTCCAGCGTTAGCTATGCCTCCGGATCTCTTGTATTTGAATGAAAATTTTGGTTTTTTTTCTTTTCAACTGTATTTTTTAAAATGCACAATTTTTTTTTTAAGTTTTTTTTTTATTTGATTTTTTTTTTTTTTTTGATTTTGTTAAATGTTCAACTCTAGACACATAGACAGTCTATTTAAACGAATTTTTGATACAACAAAATCACAACACAATAAAATATTTAAATGAATAAAATCTTAGGGCTTAAGTTTGTTTTATGTATGATATCAATATCATGATTTATGAAAGAAAATTTATTATATTAAGGTTTTCAAAATACATGACTTTTCTTTCAATAAAATATTTCCCAGAATAGAATAAGTATTGGTATTCCTCTCAAGGTCATTCGATTAACTAGAACGACTAACAAAATACAACTTGCCGAGATGGCTTACTCATGAAAATGATACTATGACACGTATTTGTGTCGTTTTTCGTTTTTTTTTCTTCTGCTCTGGCAATAGCATCGTCAACGACGTGAATACGGCTGCTAAACTGCGGTCGAATACCCAACTAAACTTAAAACAATGGCGGCTTTGACATTTGGTGCATTGGAAGTGCTAAACGCCTAAACGACCATCGTTTTCAAGAGTAAGCCCTCAGGGTACCTATAGCATAAATACTATCAATTGAACAACTTCTCGATTAACACCGACTTCAGGCAGGAAGATTGCCTAACAACAATACTGGACAAATTAGTAATAGTACTCTCTTCTAGATCAACTGAAGAGGAACGATATTTACATAGATCGAAACCGGTATTGGCATTTCCGGATGATGAGAAATTCTAGCAATTAAAAAAAGCTTCATAGAAATGGAAATGAAATGGCCTAAAAAATCGAATTAAGAGTTCCCACGTTAAAAGCCTAAATATCTTACGCTTGACCGAAGACATGGATCCCGTACAGGACAAAGTTTAACCATTGACCAACATTACTCCATGTATGGAGAATGGAAGGCACGAGTAGGTAATTAAAAAATTATTAGAAACTCTGCAGTTGAGCCAAAGATCCCTAGTTGTCAAGTCTATTGTGTTCTGAGCGCAGATAAACAGTTGATGAACATGGTGTGGTGATTCATTGCAGGATGGGCACTTGTCTTCTATTTCAGAATTGATCTTGTGTTTTGTTTTGATTGTCGATCAGTTTCGATCATCACGTCCTCGATACGGTTGGAATAAGATATCGTTTTCTTGAATCCCCACGCCGTCATTTTATGAACTATTGAACTATTTCACTTGGTTGTTGGAAACTATTTTGTGTAAAGCAAAAATCTCTACACCACTTTCTTTCCAACATCTTGCCTACAGCAGTTGCAGATGCATTTATTGAAGGTGATCCAAAACTGTTGAGCGGTAGTGTATAGAGCAGGGGCATTTTTTATATATTCCACATACATATATATATTTTTTATACTATTTAAAACTTTGGACAACCCTAAAATCAAACTTTGGACAACCTTAATATAGCTAGCAACAGTTCAATTCAAGTTTGTAAGATCGAATAATAATTCCAAATTTAATATTTTGGACGACCCTGGTTTCTAATTTATGCAAACTAATCATTTAATCATCAATAATATCAAATTTCTCGGAAGAAAATATTTTCAAAACTTTATTTTAGAAGAGTTTGGTAATAGAAATGATCCGAAAAATTATCAAATTTTAAAAAAAAAGAATTGCCGACCTGAAAATGGGGCACTTTGCTTGAATTTTAGTGGACTTTATTACAGATTTTCCTATTTTACAGTGTCCCATATAATCCTTCCATATATATTAGGAAGCGAGATGAGATCAGTGTCTTTGCATGGGCCACAGATACGGGATCAGTTAAAATTCGGACAATTTCTGATACGATTTCGTTAAGACTATTAGGCATAGTTACCCCAACAAGAACTTAAATGGCAATAAATGGTCCCAATCAGGAATTGCTTAGTCCTTAAGACGGCTATCAATTTAATTCCTAACTGTACAATGGGAGCCCCTACTAGAGATTGTACCAATTTACAATTTTCGGATAAAATTCCTAACGAATCGCAAGTTTTTCTATTCTATTTCGCCTTTGATGCAACTAACTACAGTGTATCGATGGTTATCTCTTGATTCCGGGTGCTCTCATACAATTATGGGGAGGGGGGACGAAGCATAAATTTTGGTTATCTTCCTTCGGGAATAGAAAATGTTTTTAAAATACGAAATTCATTTCCATTTATTTTTATTCACTGCAGTGTATGGATTTGATTGGAACATTTTTTGTTGTTTTGTTTTTACAATGCTTCAATTGGTCGAACACCACCGCCAGGTTTATGGTTTTGTGCCAAAAAATCGGCATATTCCTGATACGGTGTCTTTCCCAATGGACTATCCTTCCACAAATCGGGCGTCAGATAAGCATAGGTTTTGGCAATGGCCGCATACGTTGCCTTGGCGAAATTACCCAATGTTCCGGTAGAGCCACGAGCTGATGTGTAGCAATCCTCAATGCCGGCCATCATGAGTAATTTTTTTGGTACCGGTGCGGATACAATGCCAGTACCACGTGGTGCAGGTATCAAACGGACCGATACTGAACCGCATTTTCCTGTCACCTAAAATGGAATTTTTTTTTTGTGGTGATGAGTCAAGTGAATTAAGATTTTCAGTAAGTAAATTTAAAAGAAAGAAATCAGACGCCTTTTGGCCGTCATTAATGTCGGAACATTTCCGGTGGAAACCGCAAAAGGAAAAATTATTTGGTCATCATTTTATGCTAGAGACTCCCCAAATGAATGGGTCTTTTAATATGTAAAATGCTTACCTTGCATGGTACGGTATGTGGTTTACCGATTTTGTTACCCCAGTAACCCCGGCGAACAGGTACCACCGACAATTTGGCCAAAATGATAGCACCCCGAATAGCGGTCGCTACTTCCTTGCTGCACTTTACGCCCAAACCAATGTGACCGTTGCTATCACCGATGGCAACGAAAGCCTTGAAACGGGTACGTTGACCGGCACGTGTTTGTTTCTGAACGGGCATAATTTTCAGTACTTCATCGCGAAGCGATGCTCCAAGGAAAAAATCGATAATTTCAAACTCTTTGATTGGCAGTGAGTACAAATAGATTTCCTCCAATGTACGGATATTTCCTTCACGTACCAAACGGCCGAGTTTCGTTACTGGAACCCATTCCTTTTGATCTTCTTTGCCACGGCCTCTGCCGCGCCCACGACCACGTCCTCGACCTCTACCACCACCGCGACCACGCGATCCAAATCCACCACGAGAACCACCACGGGCTGGAGCTGCGTCCGCCATTATACTGAAACAAAAAAAAAACAAAATTATTTTTTAGATGACCTCGCTAAAGTTTGTCAAACATAGTTTGAGGTTAGGTAAGCTCAGACGCCTTAAGCCATCACTAGAATAAATTCTTCTGGTGGAAACCACAAAAGGATGTTTAAATAGCATTCATCATTGGAAAAAAATTAACATACAATCAAATAATTGAAGATTATCTTGGAAATTAGAATTAAAACCACGTGGCATATTTTTAAAATAAAAAAAATATCTATTTTACAAGTGATTAACAAAGAAAACTTTAATTAAATCATAGTTAATGACTTCAGTTGAATACAAAAGAACAAATTTCATTAATAAAAAAATATTATTTAACGCAAAAAGAAAAGGAACAATTTCTTACTTGAGTTTTTGTTCTGAAATCGACGAAATCAAAAAAACAAATGGCTGATCCTACGATTTCAGTTTCCGAGATGGCTCTCATTTTCAGTTTCCGAGATGGTTCTCTTTTTCAGCAGGTTGAACAATGTGCAAAAATGAAAATTTTCTCAGTGACAATTCTCGCAATGTACGCAGCCACATGGCTTTTTTTAAATCATCGATATCGATCGTCATTTTTGTGTGGAATAAATGAGAAAATAGTGCTACCACTCTAAATTTAATGCAGTATGTTGTTTTTCATATGGAAGTTATATGAAACCACCATCTACGTATGAAACTGATGGTAGTCATCTATTGTGAATCCACCATTAAATATGATAATTAAATTTTTCAGATGTGGCAACATTGTTCTGTTGTTGTCTTTCTGACAGACTGATATTTTATTTTATATCCTCTTTCTGGTATTTTTTTGATATAAATTTGTTGTTTCCATAAAATTGTTCAATAAAATAATAAAATGCTTGTAATTAGTTTCGTTTAAAATAAACATAAAATTGATAGTGTAATCCGTTGCTATTTAATTATAAAAACAATGTACTGAATCAATAACTTAGTGAGTATCAATACAATTTATGCAATTTTTTTCCATTCCATAACTAACCTCCTTTTAATGGCGGCTGAGATTTTCAACAAATTTCTATATTAAAGAATTACCAATACCAATAAATAAGTGATAAGTAAGAATAGTGTTAAATTAAAGAAATATAATGTTAAATATAGTTTCAATACAAATTATATCGATTGGAAATTTTGGCTAGGAATTAATTCATATCTTTTTCTGTCCTTAATCGATATCATTAATGATGGGTATATAAGCAGATGGGGGGTTGGCATTCTATTAGTAATGTAGGATCTTTTTAATGTGATCCAATCAAAACTATGGTAATTAGTTACATGAATACAAATTATTCATTTTAGGGGATTATTGATTTTTCGGTATTTATAATTTTATGTTATTTGTTTGTACCCCAGGAGATCGGTACAGTTTGTGTGACAAGAAGTTTTGGTAAAATTGGAACATTCTACAATTTGTAACGATGAAAAATCATGAATCTTATGCGCACGATATGGAAAAAATTTAATAATGCTATTTCTAACTTGAAACACTTGCGGCAAGACCCTAAACATGTAGAATAATTAGCTTTTCGCTTCCAAATAATAGAATGTTATGTTATTTGGTTTTTGTCAAGCCAGCTGTACTCCAAATTTATTACCCAGTAGCTACATGTACAACTGTAAAGGGCTAACAAGATGAAACAATCAATCGATGAGTTCTTAATGACAAACCAAAATTAAGCAATTGCTAGAGATAATAATACAAGTAGGCCACAGAACGGTAGAATGTCGACTATTATTGCATGCACTTGTGTGTCGTAAACATCCAGTGTATACCACCTTTGGAGAGTGGATACATTTTGTTTAGGATAATTCCTGGAAATATTTTCTTTTAACTATCTCATAAATTTCTCTATTAAAAAAACAACTCCGAGCAGCCAGGACCGCCTTTATAAACTCTGTAACTATAATTGTGATTTTTCTAAATGTAGATTGAAAAAAAGGATTCTAATAGTAACAAAACATGATACGATCGGTATTTCTGCAAGACTCATTCTCCTCATGTTCATCGGAGGAGGATGAACTATCGAATAATTCTGATGTTGATGATCAGGCATTGTCACCAAATAGTACAACAATATCGGACACTACTCTCGGTGAACATCATGAATTAGATCGTTTATCCAAAAAGGAAAATATAATTTTTAAACTAATGAATCGTGAGGTAAGATGATCGTTTTTGGAATGATTGAGAAATATGTAAATGGATTTTTTTTTTAAATTTTAGCGTACCGGATATTTCTCACAAAATCCTTTGGAAAAATTTAATAAAAATGCATTTAACACGGTGCCAAATAGACTGAGTTTTTGTCTGAAGGAGATTGTTCCATTTTGTTACTTAAAAGGGTTCGTTTTTGATCCATTCACTATCGTTTGATGTAAAACAAATTTTTTTTTTTATATATACTTTAGACATGTTTTTCTTGGACTTACGGCTTGTGGCAAGTTTTTAATAAGCTATAAAGCTGTATGTGATGTTGATTCAGCTGATCATAACTATGATTTTTCTACTTCCTATAAGTATGAGTAAGTATTTCTATATTTAGATGGGTAATTATGTAGGTGGCTCCTACCAGCAGAGAGTAATAATTCTTGGAACAATGTCTGATAGACAAAATCGATCTTCTACCCCATTAGTTATTTTCTTTTTAAATCTGAACTTCATGGAAAGACATTTTGTTCGAATCAGAGATTTACAGATGGATCCTTGTAAATAATACGATATAAAATGTAGTTAAATTCATCTTACAAAGACTTCGTGAATAAAAACTGTAAATCAGCATCCACAAGAAAAGCCACCATTTTCTTTGATAGTCGGTACGATCATCCGAATCATCAATTGGTATATAAATTCGTCTCTTTCGTATTAAGCGCATTGGCCATTCGGAACATAGTCCTTTGAGCCGGATCTGAACCAACGATTTATGAATAGTTCGCCAATAAACTACCGCGTCATAGGCTGACTATGTACTTCTAAGGTTAAGGATAGCCACCACATTTCATGTTCCAAATCATGTCAATGGAATTTAAGCGCCCAATAAGAAAAAAGACTAATTTACACAGAGTCGGACACACGTCTAGCATTCCCTTCGACGGTCTAATGCCTGTCTCACGAATTTTACATTATCTACTTAATTCTCTGGCTAATTGTGATTATTTAGTCGTTTACGGCCTAATTCCAAGGATTCCAAAGATTTTGTGTTACTGGATTGAGATTAATAGGATTTTTTCAACTCAAGACTTATTGTAGGGATTGTAGTAGTAAATCTCCATTAAATCATAAAAAAAAAATTATTGAGAATATCAAACTTATAATAAAATTTTTACAGATTATTCTTTTGGATTTATCGGCCACACAATCTCCTTGTAAAATACTACAAAGTTTGTTTATTCGATGATCATGGTGTTGACAATTTAAAATATGTCTCTCTGACCCAATGGCTTTCCAATCCACGAACGGTCATTGTACACGGAACAAGTGAATATGAAATGGAAGATTCATATTTTACAATACTGTCGGTGCCGAAACTTGGCTGTTTGGATTGTAAGCAATTACGCGATGAATATTATCCCGATTCGACAGATGGTTAGTTATGTTTTAGTTTTTTTTTTGGAGGGAATTTCTAATTATTTCTTCATATTAGGTATTCGAAGTGCAGCATTGTGCATACGATGCAATTTAACGATACATATTAAATATTCTCGATCTGAATCGGATCCAAAATTTGATCCAAAAATTAGTTTAAATTGTCCAGAACGAATAATAATTTTTTCCGGTGGACTAATACATATGATTAATGTTGAACTAGAACTGAATAAACCAATGAAAATATGCTCAAATAGTATAGATATATCATACGTAAATAGATGTGGAAAAAGTATTCTAATTAAAGATAGTAATGTTATGGATGACACCACTAAACATACAACGAAATATGGACTGGTTAATGATAGTAATATGTCGATTGATATTAATGGAAAAAATTTATCACAATATGATATTGTTCAGCAGCAGCAGCAGCAGCAGCAACAACATCAACAACAGCAACAAAATACTATTTGTATATCGAAAAATAATCTAAATAACGGTTGTGATACAGGAAATAATGAAAATATTGTTGCCCGAATAATTGCCGATTTTGCTGAATGTGAAACAGATTATCCGAGCCAAGAGAAATATCCTCGCCTAGTTGATAATGTAGACATAAAAAATTCGAATAGGCAATTTGATGAATTAGTTATAACATGTAGTAGTAGTAGCACAACGGAGCCAACCACAAACAGGGTACGTCTATTTAGTCATAGAAGTCATAGAATAATGGCCAAAAGTATAAATACATCAAAGACATGTATTAAAAGTATTGATTTGCAATCAAGTTCTTCGGCATCAACAGTTAACAAGAATTTGGACAAAGCCGCCAAGGCATACGAATTCTCTGAGGACAATGAAAAATATGAGAAAATCAGTATTTTTCGTAAACGTCGACTTGCCGATAAAAAATATGAATTTTCCGATGATAATTCGGAAAATATTATTCCCTTTACCAAATTACGTTCGACGGCAATCAAAAGTTTTCCGCTTCGTACAAAAACAATAAAACCATCAATGTCACCCAGTTCACATCACAGCTCAAACATTTTCAGTTCAACATCAACTGCTACCTTTGAGCTAACCGCACATACACATCGTGCATCGCCCAGTCACGGTTTTCGATCACCATGCGGTTCACCGGTTGGTAATCGTTTTATAATGTCACCACCGGGCCGAACATCCAGTTTATATGGAAAATCACCAACCTATACGAAACCATTTTCCTCACCTCGTCAAATCAACAAAAGATCGTACATTGATTTAGCGGAAAATATTGTTGTAAATCCGTTGCTATCGCCACGCAGTGATGAATTTGATGTGCAGAAAATTGTTTCGATTCAACCGTTGAGTGAAGTAAAACCGTCAAACATTGATGTGTCCTTTGTGGCGAATATTGGTGTATTGGAAAAGAATGAAAAAGAAAAACCAATTTGTTCGAAAAAATTAGTTCGACGATATGTTGAGGAGGATGATGCTACATCGGTTATAACCAGTGAAGAAGGTAATTGTTTTTTTTTTGTTTTTTTTTTTGTTTTCGGTACATATACCACACGTCAACTTATTTATTGCAGATGATTGTATTTCACCCGGTTACCATACATCACTGCCGGTTGAAGTACATGGCGCTTGTTATTCAAATATGCAGATGATATCACAAATATCACATCAGAAATTAAAATGTCCATCGGTTATTATTACACAGCATACATTTGACTTGGAAACACTCACCTATTACATAGCGAACTATTTGTGCTCCTTGAACAATAAGAAATATGGATTTTTCTACGATTGGGCGTATGAGCCGGTTAATGTGAGTACATTTTTTTATTATTTTATATTGAAATTTCGTAAGCCTCTGGTGGCTATAATGCAAAAGGATCTAGGCTCTAAGATATAAGAGTAGGTCATTTACTTCTAATAGTGAATAGAATCTCAAATATTCTATGTAAAGGCAAACTCATTTAATGACATATTCAAGTCTTGCTTTTCGGTTATTGTTTAAGCTACGGCCACAATGTGACGTAACGTAACGTTAGAGAGATATTGAGATGTCTGGTGGGTGTTCATTAAGAACTTTGTTCAGCTTGTACTTGGTGATGGTATCGCCAACTGTATCGATGTGGATGGATTTGATATCCTTTTTATAGGATTTAGGGGTGGTACCCAATGCGCCTGTCAGGTGAGCTACACGCTGGACACCGTTTTGCGAACATTACGTTGTGATTTCGGTTTGCTTGATCATGTTGCTACATGGATGATCGATCATGCTGATGGTCCCGTGTTTTTCCAAATATTTTCAATACATTCTTCTTCTATTTGTACCATTTAAAAATTGAGATTATGTGTTCCGCACCGTTATGCTTGACATTGTTAATATTATTGAACGGAACGGAACGTTACATTACGTCGCATTGTGCCAATAGCTTTACTACTCATTATGTCCAAGTCAATCTGTTCTATTCTACTAGAAAACACTTATATTGCAATTTAAGGACGATTGTTAAGAAGTTAAGATAACAAAAACAAAGTCATTTTCACTTAACTTGTACTGGAGCGAGCGGCCATGCATTTCAATACGTTTAGCTCTCTTTTTTAACAATTTAAGATTAATTTGTTGAATTTCGTCGAATGAATTGGGGCATTGTTGTTACTGGTGGTAAAAATATGAGGACCTACCGTTGCCGGTGACCGTAAACAAAATATATAAATGAAAAATGTTGTTAAGATGTGCTCTTTCTGTAGCAATATTGATGGTAAATTTATGATCAATACTTTCTATAGGTAATGAGAATAACTGATCTAGCACCAAATAGACAAATTACTATCTTAGATAAACATTATTTCACCTACTGATTCATTATTACTTTTTTATTTTATTTATTTTTATTATTGTGTAATTCTTCTGTCCTTTCGGTAACATTAGGCATGTCTCGTCTCAGGGCTTAGTTTTAGGGACTTTGTTATTTTCCCTTTTTTTTATTAATGATCCTTGTCCACTTATCTTAAATTCTTGTTAGACAATGCCGACAATGTTAAAAAATGAAAGTCAAAAGCTATGACTATGAGTTTTAAGCAGGATGCTAATTGAATCTCCAGCAGATGGATGAATTATTCGTTGCTCAAATTAGGTGAAAAATTTGGGAATTAGAGTGAATCAGAAATTACCATGGACTGACCAACCATCCCAATAACATTGCAAATCTATGTCGGACTTGAAACTCTATGGCGTATTTCTAGAGTGCTCTCTACAACATAAACATACAAGGATTCGTTATTACGTCCATATTTTATCTATGATGATATCCTCTTTTGATTCAACTTCCTTTAATGTATTTGATTGTGCGTTCAGCTTTAGTGTAAGATTTGCGTTTGGTTGATTGAACAAAATGGGAGTGTATCACTTCTATTCGTAATGGTTGGGGTGGGTGTTCGCTTGCTAGTTTTTATAAGTATAGAGCATGCATTTTCATCTACAATCTTATCAATTCTCATTCTCAACATCGCCACTCACAAACGATTATTATTCTATCGATCCACATGACTATTCAAATGAATGGACACTTTGTTCATGGGGGGTGTGCAATATGGAACTCTCTTCATACATATACAGTAAGAAGATTGTAATCGCTCGGTCTCTTAGAAATGTTAAATTTTGTTTATTTATTTAGACTTTATTTAGACTAAACTCTCAATATATAAACATTTCTATCAATTTTGGGCAGTTAGTATTATGATTATGTGAAGTAAATCTAATATAAATTAATTCAATCAAAAGTAATTTCTTAAGTTACTTTTCTGACAATAGCTTTTACTCTTGATAACAAATATTTCAGCCAACGATCTACTATGATCCACATATTATTACAAAAAATATGCCCCCATAATATGAGTGCATGTAAATATCGACTTTTATCATTTCTTAATCTTAATAGAATTTATAAGTTAAATCCATATTCCCTTGATGAGCACGAGGATTAACTTCATCTATATGTTGAAAATATTCCGAACATTGTCAATTAGATCTGATATTTGATCAATTTTCATCATCTCTATCAAATCTTGATTGGACACCAAAACTATTGATAACTTTTAGTGGAAAAATCGTTAGGAAGCATACAAAAGTTATTGCACACACACACACACTTTCACACATGCACACAAGTAAAGATATATGAGTTAAACTTAGGATTATGGAAAACGCGTAGTAGTAGATCAGTCGTTATGACTGGAAACTACTATGCGGCCGGCCTCAGGTTAAGAACCCAGCCTCGACAAATACTTCCTATGTAGGATTTTTTTTATTAAAACGAATATTTCAATGGAAGGCATACTGTCTAATGGACCCTAAACTAGTGCACTAGGAAGTCGAACCCATTTAGGGGTCCGCCCTTTATACACTAACTAATTAACTAACTAGGGTTCTGGATCTCTTCCGAAATGCGTCTAAATAATATTGAAAAAAAATATCAATCAATACCAGAAATAGCAACTATCAATTTATACCAATTAGCATCGATCAAATCTTATCAATATTTAGCTGAATTTCTCTAGAATTAGGTTAGGTTAATTTGTGTCAATAAATGAATGTTCGCCAAGCAAATGTCATTTTTTGTCAATGGGATCAACATGTGGAATAGTTTGCATAATTTGTACCTTTTTCTTCTATTTTGTTAATTTCCGGTGATAATCTTCTTAACATATTCGCATCGGACTATTTTTCACAAACTTTTCATATAAATCGGGATGTTTTTTGTGATCACAAAGTGTGCGCACGCATGTCACAAAACGAGAATTCTCGTTTTCCGATGACAACGCTTTTTTGTTGTTGTTTTAAATGATAATTCTCGTTTTCCGATGCGAATGTGTTAAGTTTGTAATGAAATGCTCATATTTAAATGGTTTAAATATGACGGTTGATGGGGTCATCGTATTAACGAAAAAACAAAAAACAAAAAAAAAACAAAAAACAAAAATATTTCTTATAGGTCTGTCCATTAAGCGGCACCTTAACCTGTATTCTGATCGTTAATTTTACGGCCAGAGAATTGAAACCGACAACCGCCAAACCATGCGTTAACTGTACGAGCAACCAAAATTTGGATTGTGTATTCCATCGTAGACATTACGAATGTTCGACACTTTTTTCATGGAACATTGATACAGGCGACTGGCAATTATTGGACTATGGTGATTTAGTTGAAGTATCCGCATCGTTAGCGTATAAACATTCAGGTGAATTAAATAGTGTTGTGAAAAAATTTGCCAACGAATTTGCATCGGGTCATTATAATCGTGATATTTTTGATAATTTAAGAGTGTTAGATTCAAATACGGATAAATCGAAGGACACACTGACCGATTATCGTAATTCAATTGAGTTTTATCGTAGCACTAAGAATCCCATTAGGTTTACTGATGTTTTTTCGTGTTCAGATTTTGAATAATAAAAAATAAAAAAAAAAAAAAATAAAAAACAAAAAAACAAAACAAAAAACTTGATATTTTCGATATTCCTATTTTAAGATGTTAAGCCATACCGAGATATTTTAGATATAATTTTTATTTTAAGAAACAAACACAAAACATTTTAAATAGACATTAAATAAAAATGGAATCTATAAAATTGGTTTTTTGTCGATTTACATTTAACATCTTATGATCTTTCTTATTAAATTGAATCTCTACCTGTCGCAATGGGTAACAGACTTCTTCAAGTCGACTGATTACTTTAATTTTGTTCCATTTGTACACGATTTAAACTCTATTGAAATGATGATATAGTACTTAACTTAAGAGTTAACAGTAACTTTCTAGCCACAGCACAGCACAGGGGGTAAGTAGCAACTTACACTTACAAAAAAGATCGGTAAAATAAAAAAAAACGTGAAAAGTGAGGCGGAAAAAAACGAAAAATAATCGCGTCTAGTAGTGTTAAAGTTAAAAGTGAGAAACAGATTGTTGAGAGTTTAGTGGAGTTTAATTAGGTAAAATATAATTTAGCGGAGTAGTGAAGTTTAGCACAAACAAATTTAGTAGAAGAACGGGTTGAAGATCCGGGATAGGCATGACAATTAAGAAGAAGTTAAACGTTCTATATGTGCGGGTGATCGAAGTGGAAGAAGTGGAATGATTTGATTGATGGTAAAACTATAGCGGCATTTTAAGCAAAATTGTGTGCGTGTGTGCGTCTGCGTGTATTATTTATAAACTTTGCCATTTTGATTTTAAAGCACTTTTTACACATCATACCGCCTTAACTCTTTTTTTTTCCTACGGGACCTATATTAAATTTTTTTTGGATTGTATGTAACATTTCAAAAGCAGTATCGTATTATTTCTGTAAATAAAGATTTTGATAGCATGCACCAAATATGTTTGTACGATATTTGGTGATATTGACAGGGTAGGCAGATAAATGTCTGATGCCAATATCATCGGATTGCCTGAGGTCGGTGCTAAAAAATGTTCATAGCTGGAACAATCTCCAGACCGTCACATCCAAAATATCTACAGACCGTCGAATCCCAAATAATCCGTTTGTTCGTGATCAAGATTCCGGCCAAACGGCTGACACTGAAATTTTGACAGTTTATTATGTAGTCCTAGAGTAAGATCTCTATTGTTTTTAGAGCAAATGGGACAAAAAATAGGGGAGACTGTGGTACAGTGTTCACCTAATTTTAATATAAACCATTCATTTACTCGAAAGGTAGTCAAAATGTAGAAAAAATGAATATGACAACAATGATAGAGAATACAAAAATAAAGATTTCATTCATAGACAAAGAAGTTCTACGACTTGCCGTTATGACGCTGCAATCAATTTTATTGAATTTCTCGAGTTTTTAATCATTTACTCGAAAAGTATTTAGACTACGGAAAAAATGAATATGACGAAAATGATAGAGAATTAAAAAATTAAAAAGAATGAATACGATTTATAGTAATTTTTCAGCGCCTTTTTGATATTATTGTTTGGGGGGGCAAAACAAATTTGTCGGTTCACGGGGTTGTCTTTTAGCCATGAAATAAAAGAAAATATTTACTCTATATATTTATTTTCAATTTATTTTTATTCAAAGAAAAAAAAAACAGGTAATTTGTAAAAACCTAAAACCTAACTATATTTCTTTTTTTTTTTGCACAAAATCTAGTAACAATTACTATGTACAACTATTAGTTTCTAACCGTTAACACACTTGATGAAGGTATTCTCTAGGTTATAATTATAAAAACGACAAAAAAAAACTAATGACAAGAATAAAAATTAATAATTATTTTATAAATTACATATTTTTAATATCAAGACTTTGTATTGATTTCCCTTTTCATTAAAAAAAAAACAAACAAAAAAATGAAATTTTATAAAAATTACTAGAGGTACAAATTAAGGTAAAAATAAAAATGGATTTTTTTCTTGTAGTGTAAAATTTGAATTTTGAATTACATTTTGTATTGCTATTCGCAAGTAAGTTCTGCTGAATAGGACCTTTTTTAGCAGTAAGGCATCAAATCGATTCTCTAACCATTAAAAAAACAGTTGAACAGTTTGTCTTGTTGCATTCTTTAAAAATTCCTATTCGCCATATGGACGCCTGTGATGAGGCAAGTCCAAATTAGATCGCCTTACTATTCCATATTTTTCCGGATAACAAATAAAGCTAGATTCAATTGGGGAAACTCTGTCAACGAAATATTTGAACGGAATTTTACCGTCCAACCAACAATCTGATCTAGTAGAGCCCCTAATCTTGTTCTATACAGTAATAATAGGATTAGAGTGTATTATGCAATTGAACTGCTACTATCTTTTATGTTTCCGTAACAAACCGAATGACTACAACTACAGTGTTTCAAGAAGATGTCATAGCAGGGGAGAACAGCAGCTCTTCAGATAGCCAAAAGTCAAAAGAAATGTTCAATACTACAAGTGAGGGAACACTGGCAGAATCCATTCAGTAAAAAATGGTAATGCTAAAGAAAAAAATGGCACTTGTCGACGATGATATGGCTCAACATCGATGATTCCCCGATTAGTAAGGCGATTCATTTTTGAAAATCACTTTTCTGACTATTTTGTCAACATCCAATTTTAGTACAAACCCTCAACAGAATAGTTTATTTTTTCGATTTCATATAATTAGTTAGAAATATTAGGACAGCAGTGCTAGTCATAAAAGAGGTGTTATATATAGAAAAACAACAAAACATCCAAATTAAGCTTTACAAATGTTTTTGAATAGTTTTTTCCCCAAAATAATAAAAAAATGTCCTAAATGTCATAAATAACAAAAATTTTTCATACTGCAAATTTGACGACATTAAAACACAGCACCACGGTCATATGCCACAGTGGGCGCCATAAAAGTGAAGTTACTAACCGAATGCATGATTGGAGTGATTATAATTTCATTTTCATATATAAATCGGATGGGTGCCAATAAATTTAATGTAACGGAAATTTTCATTGGGGGGGTAGGGGTTGCTACTTGTAAACAACAAAAATCAACCAATAATATGTTGGACTGATTAAAAAAATTATCCAAATTTACTTGCACCTTAATGATGATGTTTTAACTACGTATACATAATTATTTTTGGATTCATATACATACATACTCAATATTATATATTTTTTTTCTAATATATAAAAACATAACCTAGGTTATATAACATATTAATTATATAATATAAATGTTGATTGAAAATTTAACTTATATTTAATGTAATTTTTAAAAGAGTTTTTTTTTTTTGAATTTTTGCGGATACTTCCTCCACTGGCAGTTTCTTTTTTGAATGGACAATTTATCGATTGAACAATAAATTCTAAACAAATTTTCCATTAACCCAAATCATACCACGATGTGACTTTGAGTCACATTTGAATTTTGAACTTAAATTTTTTGATCACTATTTCATAATTCGAAATCAAAAAATATATGACCTCTGTATAATATTTTATGTTTATATGTACAGTAAAACCTTGAATTGCAAGCATAATTCGTTCCAGAAACATGTTCGTAATCCAAAGCACTCGTATACTGAAGCGAATTTTCCCATAAGAAATATAAATGGAAAGAAAAGCATGGGAGACGACGATTACCGATAATTGCGCAGCAAAAGAAAGAAGAACCATCTGCTCAGTTTTGATCACATGATGCTCAGCAGATAAGCGTAAACGTACTACTCGTATTACAAGACTACGCTTCGTTTATCAAGTTAAAATTTATTAAAATTTTTTTTGCTCGTCTTGAAAAACACTCGTAGACAAAGTTGCTCGCAATTCAAGGTTTTACTGTATTATAGCTTGTTTGGATAAATAAATGAATTTAAACAATAAACAAAAACGATAACAATTTTAATTATTCCCATGTTTCTCATAAGTGACTGAGAGTCACATTGTAGTATGATTCGTTATAAAAACACGTGGTACGATTATAGGGTTTAAAATGAATTTTGTTTTCTTTATGCATTGCGAATAAGCCAACAAGCGCTCCTTAACAATTAAATTATTTTTCGAATGGAAAGAAATTGTTCATTTGATAAATCGCTGCCTTTAAAAAAAAATATTGTCAATTTGTTCAGAAACAGAATGACCATCGACACATAGATTTTGTACATAAATACATAATTTAAAGAAATAAATTTATTAATTAACTACATTTAGGTATATAAAATTATCAATTATTGCGCTTTCTTTGATTTTGGTTTACCGAATCAGGCGATATGTTTTTATTATTAACAATTTATTTAATTAATTTTTTTTTTTTTTTTTTGTAAATTTTATCCTCAATTAAGGCATTTCGAGTGTCTTATATTGTTTTTATAAGTAGCACCAGATTGTATTGGTTTATTGAAAATTGTCAAAGAATAATGCATTTAATTAAATACACATTTCACTAATAATTTTTATTGAAACTAATAAAATAAACAAAATTTTTGTTGTGAACAAATCACATAATCATAATACAATCGCTTGCTTTAATAATTTTTTAGAGTGTGTGTGGTGTGTTGTGTGTGTGTTATGTGTGTATGTGTGTGGTCTTCATTTCTCCTTTACGTTTTTTTTTTAAATTTATTTTTAACCGACTACATACATTAAATATTTTACAAAATATACCTACAGCACTATAAATGTGTGTCCATTTATAATATGCGATATTTTTCACACAAAAACTTTTTGTATAATTCAATTAAATTTTTTGTTATTTTTATAATAAAATATTTCTAATATATAATACAATTATAAAGCTATTTAATTTAAGTTAATTGTTTTTAACATTAATTTTTTTTTTTTAATTTATTTTTTTTTTTTTTTGTTTTTTTTTGTGTGGCAACAATGAATATTTTTTTTTATTTACTTATAAATTTTTCATTATTTTTTTTTTTACGTTTTCTTTAACAAAAAAAAAAAAAAAATTTTCAGCCTAAATTTGTTTACACTCTGCTAGTGTTGTGTCATTTGTCTGGTTTTCGTTGTGTCAATTCTGTTTCTGTTGCAAGATCCGTTCGTACATAGTAATCGGCCGCTTTTTTGGCATAGCCATTTCGTACGGTGCCATTTGTTTTTATTGTACCATTTGTACCGTTCACAGTACCGTTAATGGCGCCATGTATGCCATTTGTACCGTTTGAATGGTTGATGCCATTTATGGCATTTTTACTATTTCTTAAAAGTTCCTCTCTGGCAGCCCGATCGTTTGCTTCACGTCGTAACTGAAACAATTTAATTTGCAATTGTAGTTTATGGATTTTTTCGGTTTTCTGGGAATTCTCTTCAATTTTAAATTTTATTACTTAATTAATTTATATTCTAGATCTATTAGACATTATTTATTTCAACAAAATAGGTAAATAAAAAAAAAATAAAAAATTAGCTTACCCTATCCCGTTTTGCTTTGTATGTTGATTTGTAAAATTCGTTAAACAGGAAGAAGAACATAACCGCGTGCATTCCAATCCACCATACAAATGCTCTTGGATAGTTACAATCAATAAACAGTAATTGAAAGGCATGCACCATTATGGCAACAAATTGTACCTGAAAGAAAAAAAAATAATAATTTAATCGACTGACATCTACGTTTGATTAGCGAGCCATAAATGTTCCAATTCACGAATTCCAATTTTAAGAATTTTTTTTGTTGGAGTGTAAAAAAAATAAATTTTGATTTTCATCTGATTCCATCTTGACTATTCTCTCACTAATACTCCTAAGGCGCAAAATTAAATAGTTTCTTTTTTAATTTCTTACATTCGGCTTTTATTTATAATTATCTATCTGAGCGATCATAAACTTGAGCTTCTAGAATTCCTTAGGGATCTGTTTTGAGACCATTATACTTTTTAATGTTTTTATTAATTATCGACCATTGGTAATTGTTATCAATTCTTGTAAGTTGTAACGTTTTTAAAGCTCTTGTTGAGTTTTCTTGAACTAGTTTTTTTAAGAAGGTAGGACGTTGACCTCCTGCTCATCCCTCTTTTGAAAATCTTTTTACATAATTTCTGGTGAAAACATTGCAACTGCCAAACTCAACAAATTCTCATACTGCAGATGTTTTTTCTAGCGATTTGAAATGTTTTCTAGACTAGACCAACAGTTTTATGCGGAATCCGAACAACTGGGCCCAAAGCTCAATCTCCGTATGATAGAAAATCACTTAATATCTTTACCCTAAGAAAGGGATTGAACCCGAAACCTCCCGTTCCAAATGACAATTAGCGGGTTACTCTTATTAAATGACTGTCGATAATTAGTTACCGACCCTTTCGACTGATAGAACAACATTTTTCAACTTACCATTTGCAATGTTGTCAAATATTTTTTCCACCACAAAAATCGTTGATACTGTGGTCCCATTGCAGCAAACAAATAGTATGTGTACATAACAATATGTACAAAGGTGTTTAATAGCCCGAAAAATGTACTGTGACCACCTAAGTGATTAAAAAATAAAAAAAAAAAAAACGAAAAAAATAAATATTAATTAACAAATTTCTATGTACAAAAATTTCTCTTAAATTACGTACCTGGAGTAAATTTAACACCAAACCACACTGACATTGGCATGCAGCCATGATGAATTACATGTAGTGTCGACACCTGACTGGTTTTCTTTCTCATAACAAAAAAAATCTACAAAAACAAAAACGAACGAAACACCAATCAATATAATTTCATTTAATTCATCATACGTAATTAGTAGAAAAAAAATAATTTTTTTTTTTTTTTTTTTTTTTTTTTCAAAAATAGACATAATTCCGCATAGTAAGCAAATCTAACAATAAACAAATATTAAAGATTTTAAATAAACCCAATTTGTTTATTCAAATATAAGAAACGTAAAAATTGTGTTTATACTATGTATTTATGAAGGTTTTTTAAAATTAAAAAAAATTATAATGTCGGTAATGAATTACCATAAATAAAAAAATGTTTTATTAAACTTACTGTGTCCATGAACTCGGTAAATTTTGAAAAATAATACCACCAGCACGCGTGTACCATCTGTGAAATTTGAACAATTCGATTAGATTTAATTAAATTTTTAATTCACCTTCTCGTAAAATAATAGAGTGTAGGCAGTTATTTATTATATCTATAGATAAATAACACAAAAATTTATTATTGGTTTCAAAATTACTATATAAATATCGTCTATGTAGTAGCTAGGTAAAACTCATTATCTACACTTTTGTCGAAAACTCGTTTTTTTTTTTTACATTTTCAATTCCTCTATCTATTGTAGAAGACGATATTTTTCTATTTTAACAACTTACTAAGAAAAATCAAATTTAAAATTTATAATCTCATTGACTGCAATGTTGAAAGTGTATAGAAAAAGTTTCATAACTCAAAAACATGAAAATGTAGATAGTGAGTTTTACCTATACACTATATAGACGATATTAGGTATGTACGAGTATGTATCGCAACTCTGAAATTTGTACATTTTTTATAAATTATTTTTTTGGTGTTATTTATCACTAATTTTGTAGGTAAGAAAAGAAGCGATAAAGGAAATGCTATTAAATATTATTTTTTAAGAGTATGCAGTGCAGTTATTTTTTAAAATAAATTTTTTTTTTTTAAAAGATTTCCAACTATTTTGAGATTAACTTTCGTGTATTATTTAAAATATTAATATCATTTCCAAAAAAAAAATAAAGGAAAAACTTATTTATGAAAATTTCAAAATACGGCTCTCTCATCAAAATTGTTAGTGAGTACTGAGTAATAAGAAAACATGCTGTTGTTAATAATGTTGTTAAACATAACAAATAAACTGAAAACCTTATTATTTTTTTTTAGAAATTATTTGAAAAATATTTACAGTGGCGGCTCGTAAAAATTATTGATTATTCAATTATTGTAAAATTTTATTTTTTTTTTAAATAAATCAAAAAACTCCAATCTAGATGAATGAAAATAGTTATTCGAAAATTGACCGTTTTATGGCGATTTTTATAAACTTTGTATTTTAATATATTTTTTTTTAAATTTACTAAAACGAAGTTAAGAATGTTCAAAATGTTCAGCGATTCTACTAGTTTTTTGTTTTATTATAAAAATGACTAAAGTTTTACGTGCTGCTTCTGATTTTAGGAACATGCAATTTTATTGTAATGTACTGTAATGTTTTTTGCTGTCGTAATTTGAGTTTTAACTTTTCAAAAAACTATACGAAAATCAATGTATGTTCAATGTTCATATGTAGTAGTCTCACCATTGATCAATCATTTTACAAGCTTTAAAAATCCATTGTAAAAATCCTTGTAAACGAAACCACAAATATAAAATGTGCCTGGTGGAAAAACTTTACATTACGTAATGTCCTGTAGAAACAATATTATAAGATGCTAGAACAATTTTTGCAGACATTTGTTGTAGGGCTGATAACATAATTTTTCTAATAAAAATTACTAGAAGAAGAAACGTAAAATAAATGACCACACAAAGTCAAATAGAAATACATTCGATTTGTATTTATATATGCGTGTATGTGTGTGTGTGTGTGTGATTGCATTGAAAACCATTTACCAAAAAAAAAAAATAAATAAAAAAACATTTTAAAAAGCTCAACTCAAAAAACAAAAATAAAATATAGCAAAAGATGCAAAATTTTTCTACATAATCACTATACTCGGGAAGCTGGATTAAGGCTTAGTAGAAAAACAATAGATCTCTCGATTTCGAAAAATCTGCACATTTTTTTTTCTTTTCGTATTTTATTACACGTACCCGCAGAGTTTTAGGGTGGTTACTATAATCAACTGGTTGACACCGAAAATTATAATGTCCCGTTAGCCAACCGGATAATGCAATCTGTAAAATTAAAATATTACTTTGCTATGATTTAAATGAAATATTATTAATAACATTAGAAATTATTATTGACAATAATTAAAATGATGAATTACCCCTATGAGTATGTATATTATCTATGGTAGGTAAAATATTTAAAATTAAAATTAAATAAATGTTTTTGATCTTACAATAATAATTATTCAATTTTATTGGTAGTAATATTTTTTTGTTTTTTTTTTTTGTAGCTGAATTATTCACAACTAAGAAGAGATTTTATATGCAAAAATATTAGGTCAAGATTTTTAAACATTTTTTTTTTCAATTAATTTGTTAGTTTTGTTTTGTTATAAATAATGAATTATGACAAATTGAAATCACATTTCTCAAAAAAGCTACAATAATTGTAACGTCCCTCTCAAAGACGCTACAAATATTGTACACCTGTCCCTCGATTTACGCGGTAGATACGTTCCACGACTAACCGTGTAAATCGAAACTGCGTAAACCGAGACACAGCACTCATATAAAACTAAGTCAAGTCGTATATATAAGCATAACTACCATGTAAAAATGTAAACAGTTTGTGCTGAAATAAAGATTGGTTGTTCTTTAATGCTTAGTTACCAAGCCTGAAGCCTTGTTGTGCTATATAGGCTGCAAAAGACATAAATTTTCAAGATAACTCGGAATTGGTTTATTTACATATGTGATACATATGTCATAACAGATTATAAAAATTCAATTTTAGACAAAAAAAAACAAAAACATAAAAACAAAAACATAATGTACAGATATGTACTAAATGAGTGCGTTTAATATAAAATTATACTATTTTTTTTTTGAAATTTTTAAAACCGCGTTAAAGCGAAACCGCGTAAATCGAGTACCGCGTAAATCGAGGGATGGGTGTATATACATTTATATAAATTGTTAACTTTATAATTAAATAAAACGGCCATATGTCTACTAAATGTCCTATCTAAATTTCCCTTTGCCATCCATGTTTGACTCAAGTTTGTTGAGCCAAGTTTACCAACGACTGACGAGGCGAGGACAGGAAAGTAACGAACTCACCAGAGCTCGACGATCCAGCTTCCAGAGCAGACGCTCTCATTAGTACATTTACACTAATTACACAGTTTATAAATAGTACATAAGTGAAATTTAAACACGCTATGTAAATTAACATATAAATTAACATTAAACATCTATAAAACATATAACAACTTTACAACATAATTTATACATCTATACAACATAATTCTAAACATCTTTATGTACAACATAAAGCATGTATTACAACACATACAACAATTGTACTCCATATGGCGCTAACATTCTCAACGGAAGTTCTGGATACCAAGTTCTGGATACCAAGTTCTGGATGGAATTTCTAAACAGATAAGTGCGCACTTCCCACACTTTCCAACCTTCCAAATTTCTCTAGTGATAAGTTATCAAAAATAATAATAAATTTAATAAATCTTAAATATTTGCGTTTTTAATTTTAAGTGAAGTGGTGTTCCGCGAGCCAGGGACATTACATAATAATAATAATAATAAAAATAAAAATAATAATAATAATAATAATAATAAGTGAAGGTTAAAATGACGACAAATTTAAGTATTTTGTAACCAAACGATGTAATTATCACCAAACAACACCATTCCCACGAATATTCGAACATTTCATTGTATGACTGCCATTTCAAAGTTGTAATTACTTAATAAATTATGAAAATTATGTTATCGCATTATACATATGCAGATATTTTTTAATTAAATTAACGAGAAAATTATGTGTCATTGGTTAGGTATATGTAGGTGACAATTTTTGCATTGTTAAATAAATACCAAGATGAAACTTTAATTGGAACTCAACCGCCTCTTAAACATTACGGTTTTGGAAATGTAACATTTTGAATAAAATAAGTTATTTGAGTTATAAAGGCAAAATGTAAATCTAATTGTGAAAGAAATTTTGTACATCGGAACAATGTTGCCAACGTTTCTACAATGATACTTTAACATTTAAAAAAAAAACCGTTTTACACCTTTGAGTTGCAAAATAGAAAATGTAACAATTTTTTTAATGATATTGTCATTTTTTCTTAACGAAAATAATTCAGCTATAAATTTTTTTTAATTTTATTTAATGCTAATTAACTTAATATACAAGTACCTATTCCCAATAACTTGGTCTATCTTGTCGTTTAAAGTAGATAGTAATTTTTTAAAAATTTATGAAGTGTTACATTTTGCCACCTAGGTCTTTAGCTAGGCTTTTTCTCCTCCGAAATGTCCTGATTTTTATTAAATATATGTGAAACATTTAAATTAAATTTGCTCCCA
>JANSTT010023446.1:0-39812 GCA_026745375.1 Platyura marginata | reverse complement strand
GTCTATCTATTACTGAAAAAAAAAAAAAAAAAAAAAAAAAATTGTGAAACTAGAAATATAAATATTTTTGAAAGTCTGACTTAAAAAAAAAATTTAAAAAAAAAATCGAAATTATTTAAAATGAACAACAAATTGTTATCGAACAGCTAGTTTCAAGTCATGCTCGCTCATTGGCTATAAAAGTGGGCCACTTTTATATTAACATCAAAAAGAATAATAAAATATTATATAAACGCCAAAAATTGGTGATTGTTTCTTTTTAGGGTGTTGTATGCGAGTATGAATTATAAATAAAGGTGTCATCAATAATGATACGAGCCAACGAAGATCTTTAATTTTTTTTCTTTTCCTACATTGGGGTTGTTTTTTTTTTAATGTTAGTCTTAATTTTTAAAAATATCATTTTCGGATTTTTTTTAGGAAGAGATTAATGTGCTTCAGTGAAAAACTAATGGCAATTAATTTATTATTTGGAGCACAAATGCTAATTTAACAAAAAAAAAATGGTAAGATAGGAGAAGTCGGAAAGAATTCAAAGATTTGGATCATTTTCAATAGTAGAACTACCATCTTGTATAAAAAGAATAGAAAATATTTGGCTTACAAGTTGATCAAAAAAAAAATAATTCAAACAATAGTGCCATATTTGTACAATTCAATTTTAAACAGTTACAATATTGTTGCATGTATTGCAGCATTTATTTTCGAGAAAAAAAATTGAAGGACTGCGTTATAATGAATCAGTCAAAATGTTGAAGTGGCATTAACATCTTCAGAAAGATCAATTGTTAATCAGTCCTAATATAAATTTTTGGCGCCATTATTATTTAAAAAATTATTTTAATCTTTAAAACTATCGTTTATTCATCTAATGCTATTATGTGTTCGTTTTACAGGTGGCGAGACATTTAAAACCGAGCGAAAACATAAATACAAACCATCACCACGTAAATTAATAAATTAATTAACATTTAATTACTCAAAAATATTGTGTATGCTTAAATACCGCACAATGTAAACTTTCTTTTGCATTCTACATATAAATTTATATTCAACAAGGGCAATTTGCAAGGAAACCGGAACAAAAACTACACCCCAATGAACATAAAACATAATGAAGAACAAACTTAACGACATATATATATATATATATATACCTACATAACGGCTTGTATCATTATGGAGATCTCATGTTTTATTATTAATCTTCTAATTTCGACTTCCCTCTTGCAACATACCTACATTTATATAAAACATCAGGCTGAAATATGGATTTTTTATTTCTTTTCATTTCATTTAACTAAGCTCGCGACCTGTTTGGTAAATATTTATCCCAGGATGAATAGGATTGTGAAACACAAATGGCTATCATACCTTATTCATTATCAAATATGGGCCTACGGAGCTTTAATGCATACATTAACGTAGTATCCATACATATATATACACATGAATGTGTGTTTTATATAGATATATATGTATGTAGCAATGTATTACGTATTTATAAACGGTAAACCTAACCGGAAAATCGATATTTTCCTTTTTTTTATATTATATAAAATGGCATGGTATACACGAAATGACACAGTCGTCTACAAACTGTGTTTTGGTTCATACGAAAAAAAAAATATACAAAATACAAAAGAAGATGAATGTAGTTCGACAATGTGATCAAGTACAAATAAGATGTCCTTTGGTGGTCGCTGAAATGTGGAAATTCTCATTTAAATGAATGCAGTAAATTTAAGAATATTATTAAGTTCAAATGTGTGTGTAGTGTTACATTTTTGTATAGGAAAAAAATATTTCTATTTATACGAATATATTTGTGAATGCCAAGTTTTCTCAAAGAAACAACCACAACATCTTGCCGATATGTCAGATCCAGTAAGACATACCGATACTCAGTACACAAAAGACGGTTTGGCACTATGGTTGAACAATATGCCAAAGAGATCACAGGAACATTTTAAAACACGAATCGATAGTACCCCAATATTTGCTGGTTATACATTTACCTTTTGTATGGTGAGTTTATAGATTTTGTATATTTATTTATGTCTAATCGAATTAACGAAAATCCTTCAAATTTTATTTTTAAATTAAAATTTAACAGTTCACATTGACCTACATTATATTTGGTTCATTTCAATAACCAATATGATAATGTAAAAATTAAATACTATTATTAGACCGGTAGACAATACCAGAACAACATACCAGATACCAAATCTACGTATATGATGGATTAAGACCTGAGTTAAGAACTAGAACTAGATAAACGATACGACAGTTGTATGATGTAGCGCTCAAATGAAATTAATTTTTTTTTTTTTTATTTTTTATTTTAGATTTAATTTTTTATTTTTATTTTTACTTATACAAAACAATTAAATTGTGCATTTTATCGTATTGGGCTGGCAAATATACAATTTAGAGTAGAGTTTGCAATGCAAGTTTCGCAAATGACTGCAATTTCAATTGAATTTGAACGTTTTTTAAGGAAAAATACTCAATTTCACCTCTAAAATACGTAAAAACCAATAGCATTCCGTACATTTTTTACGGCATTAGATTACAAAATTCCCAAGTGTTCAATTTATGCAAAATTAACACAATTTTTTTATATTTAATTTTATTTGTTTAATTATTAATCGTTCTTTTGTCAAATCAAATTTTACAATTGTTAATTTAAATAATAATAATTAAATCAACGAAAATTGAATGTGAAGAGACAATTAACTACTTAGCAAAGACAAGTACTCACATGGTTCATCTGATGCTTCGCCACTGGTATCTTTTAACAATAAGCTGTGCGAATGCGACGCATTGGCCTGCAGAAGAATGCTTCTAAGGGGCTATTCTTTAATCCCAATAGAAATCGGACAGAACAACCTCCAGCACATACTGAATTTCATAAACAGTAAACCGCTGGTGGGTCACATTTAACTTGTGAACACAGAAGGGAACGTACAATAGATCCAACGGGTCGCAGTAAAGAAAGGCCGAATAGCCGAATACACCCCCATTCTTAAAATAAACTAAACAATAACCTCATACCTATAACACAATTTCAAGTCCTAGCCCATTCATTTGATTGAAAAAACACCCATAATATAATGTAAAAATTGTATAAAGGAAAATAGAAGAAGGGGGTGGGGGATTTTGTTCACTTGTTATCCATTTTTAAGATTATACTATAAAAAAAATGTATTTAAAGATTGTGTATAGGGGAAGATCGATTTTGATAATTTTCAATACCAGAACTAAGGATCAGTGATCTAAAAAAAATATAGACATAGGAGAAATGAAGATAAGTGCAAAGCTGTTAGTGGACAGCTTTGCGAGTAATTTGCTAAGGTGGTGCTCAAGATAAATTACCTTTAACTAACTTACCATTGACAGTAAAATTGATTTATGATTTAGGAGCTTATAATTTTCCAGCACTATTTTAAAAATAATTTTGCTATACGTGGCTTCTGTTTTATTTCTGATCGCAATAGATCTCTAATATCATGCTTCTTAAAGAATTTTTTGAATCTATAAAGACAAAGACATAAAACTTGTTTTCTAATCATTCAATTTTAATAGAACGCCGTCATTGCTTATGAAATGGACAAAATTGATGAAGCCCAAACAATGCTCAAAGAATTAGAAAGTCGATGTACATCTAATGTCGGTTGGTTTACAGCCGTTCGTTCAAAATTGTTTGGCAATAATTCGATCAGTACAAAACCGTTAGAACAACGTTTAGAGGAGCAAATCATTTTGGCCGATACAATATTATCGTCGGCTATCCTGACATTTCTCACTCAGGATATAACTGGGTTTGTATTTGTTTTCTCAATTTTTGTCACTATCATTATAGATATTTTTTCGTTTAGGTTAATGAAGGGCAGTTGGCTTTTGAGAAAAGCTTGGAAAATCTACCAAAACACTTACAATCAACTTTTCGATTTATTTATTATGACATTTTCAAACGATCCAAATACACCACGTAACGTTACTATTGGGAATGTCACTTCATCTTGATTTTAATGTTTTTTTTTTTTGGCTTTTTTTTATTTCAGCCGTGCCACCTAACTACATTAAACCAATATCTCGTTCTACTTCTCATTACAATTGGACAGATTCAAGAAATTCAATTACAAAGCAGTTAATTTTGAAAATTTTTTGTTCATTAAAGATTATTTGGAAAATAATTTCATTAATTTTAGAAATATCATTAAGAATGGCATCACCAAATTACCATCAGCGGACGGATGCAATTCCTTATCGAAAAATAATGAGTTAATTGAAACGACAAATAGTTCGTCCTGTGTAAATAAAAATGAATATGAGGCCTTAATATGTGATATTCATCAATTGAAACAAATTAATACCGAATCACCGTCAGAAATGGTTTCAATTAAAAATCATCTTCATACGACAACGAAATATCCCTTAACCGAACCAAAGAATATACCGTCCAAAACTAGTTTATGCTTAGATTTAAATGTAGATACCGTTTCTGAGACCAAATTAAATGGCGTCTTTTATCAAGTTCCGCTAACATGTCCAAATCCACCAAGTCATCGTAGTTTAATGTTTGAAGAGCCAGTAAGGTGAGGAGTTTTTATTGTTGTTGTTGTTGTACTCTCTTTAAAAATAGAACTATTAATTTCATATTGATTTTAGTGATATTGAACCAGAAACCGTCAAACGTTTAATGGGAGCTGTTTCATTTGGCTATGGCGTCTTTCAATTAAGTGCATCACTTCTCCCACTTAGTTTACTTAGAATAATTAGCTTTTTTGGCTTTGAAGGAAATCGAAAAATGGGTATATCCTGTTTAATGTATGCCCGACTGTCGGCCGATATGCGAGCATCGTTAGCAACGTAATTTTTGTAGTTTTAATAATTTTTTTTTTTAATTTTCCTAAACTTTCTGAAATTTCGTAGATTGGCACTGCTGTGGTTCTATACATTTGGCAGTCAAATGTTTCAGCATGAGGATGGATATTCGATCGATGAAATAAATGCCGCATCGAATCTGTTGGATGAAAATAGACTTGACTATAGGAATTCGGCGATATTTTTATTTTTTCAAGGACGAGTTGAACGAATGAAGGTCATTGCATTGCAATTTAAAATTTAATTTTTTTCGATAAACCTAACGGCACGGTAAATAATTGTAGGCAAATGCTGTAGCTGCTGAGACCGCTTATGAGACGGCTTTCAAATTTTCGCCACAGAAAGAGCTGAGACTTTTGTGTTTGCATGAGATTGCGTGGTGTAAACTTATTCAACTTGACTTTAAAAGTGCAATGGTCCGTTTTAATGAGTTAAGGTATGATTTGTTTTTATTTTTTTAATTTCCAATAAATTTTTTAGTTATTTTTAATTTTTTTGCAGTGAAATCAGCGTCTATTCAAAAGCTTTTTATACCTACTTGACTGCTATTTGTCAAGGAGCCTCAGGAAACTTTGACAATCTTACAACATTCAAATCCGATATTATTTCTATACTTTCAAAGTCAAAACAAAAGGTAATTTGTTCGTAATTTGTTTTTTTTTTTCAAATCCCCTTCAGACAAAATCTACCTCGAATTGAGACTATGCCAAATAAAGAATTAATTGAGTCTTATTAATTAATTTTCGTATTTTAATGTATCAAGATTTTATCTCCCAACTGTTATAAGAAATAAATCTTTATATTTATATTTTAAACATTAACTTAAAATATTATTGTTTTAGGACACACAAATAGCTAATTTTGTTGAACATCGAATTAAAATATTTCCATCAGACAACGATGACCAACAAAATCAATATTATTGGAAATATTTAGTATACGAAGTACTCTTTCTGTGGTGCGCCCTAAACAACGTATGCCCGGAAGATTTGGAAATTATTATCTCCGGTAAATAATGAATGTCTCTTTGTTATCTCCTCTTAATAATCAATGAACTACCATCTAGATTGTTCTGTATCGGAAGACATTTATACAGAACCAATGATTGGAATTCAAAAATTAGTACTTGGTGGCGCCTTAGTTTGTTTAAAGAATTACCAACAAGCCGTTACAGCTTATAGGTAATTTTGTTTTTCTTTCAAGTGCAACATGGGTGACTTAAGTAAATTTCGTTTTTTTTTTTTTAGAGATTGTATTCAGAAACGAGAGAAAGTTTTCGATGTTGATACGCATGTTTCGGTGTTTGCCCGTTACGAACTGGCCATGCTACTTTTACAAAGCAGTCATGATGTAAGTTAATTTTTATTGTTGGAATAATCTCTGCGAAACATTAAAGAAATGTATTTTGGAAAAAAATTACATTAAACATTCAAGATGACTTCAGTGCAAGTTTTTTTTGTCCATTCTTTTCAAAGACACATGCTATGAGAGAAGACAACCTATTCGGAGACATTATTTTGCATAATTTTATTAGATATAGATATGTTTAAGAACAAAATTGAAGAATTATGAAGGTGTATCCTGTACACATTAAAAGACTGTTGTTGTTTAGGTGAACAGCTTTAAATGTGTACAGGATACAACAAAAACGGGATGATTGCTTTATAATTCAATCTTTTCAAAAGAATATGGACAGTTATCAATTATCAATTTGGTTAATTGCTTCGAGTCAATTAGCTGTTAAATTATTTTGTTGCTCCTACATCTTTAAATTTTAATTTAAAACATTTCATTTTCAGTATACCCAAGACGCCAAAAAGCTACTTCAAGATGCTTTAACGTACAAAAATTACGATTTGGAAAATCGGCTTAGTGTGCATATACAAAAAGAACTAAAGAAGTTAAGTTAGAATTAAAAAAATTATTAAACACAACCTG
The DNA here is from genome assembly GCA_026745375.1 of Platyura marginata. Taxonomy (NCBI): domain Eukaryota; kingdom Metazoa; phylum Arthropoda; class Insecta; order Diptera; family Keroplatidae; genus Platyura; species Platyura marginata. Next base: position 32,981 of record JANSTT010023446.1, on the reverse strand, counting down.
GCACTTTACAACGAGCTTCCACACCGTTTTTCTGTAGTATTGTTAAAAATAAAACTTCTTAAACAAGTTTACAAAAAAAAACTGTTTAACAATTTAAAAAAAAAGTGTATTTTTCATATCACATCAACCTAATCACTAATCACTTTCAATACCCATTTCATTATCAAATTCCTTTTCAGTTATTTTCTTTTTTCTCAATTTTTTAAATAATGCAATATCATTAGCCAACTCATCGATATCCTCCTGCGAATATGCACCTTTACGTTTTTTCTCGTTGGTAACCGTTGCCGTCTTATCTTTCAATGATTTTTTCTTGCGACGATCTTCTTTCTTTCCCTTTTGTTCGGCTCGTTTCTGTTTTGCCAATGACCATGCTTCGGTCTTTTTTTGAAATGGTTTGGCACCTGGCCATTTACCCGTTTCTTGATAGACTTCCAATTTCTTTTGTCGTGAGACCTCTTTCTCCTTATTTCGATAGACAATTTTGTTAATGTCTATTTCATCGATTGGTCCCACAAAATCAGTGCTACTAATATTTTTCAATTCAGGCATAAGTGGCATTTTGAGCAATCCATAGCCGGTTGCTATTTTACCCAAATTAAGGTCACTAACACGTAGCAAATAATTGCACTCATGTTTACTATAGGCACGTATGTGTGAAACAAATGCCCGATTTCCTTTATCATATATAGAACGATCATTTATCTGGAGTTGATGGACAATTTTGTTTACGTCATTAACGTTCCTGATCGCATCATCAACAGTAACCGGTTTAAGGGAAACTTTTTGATTTCTTTGTAAAAATTCTATATACGAATCTTCTGTGGGCAGTATCAATATAAGGGCATTTCCATCATGACCCTGACGAGCGGTTCGTCCAACCCTATGAACAAAAGCAGCCGCATTTGATGGTGGTTCCCATTGCAATACCCAATCCATTTCAGGTATATCAACGCCACGTGCTAAAACATCTGTGCACAGTAACAAAACATTCGATAGTTCTCTGAATTTGTTTAGGATTTTTGTACGACGATTTTTCATTTTTCCATGAAGTGCCAGAATTTTCATTCCCACAATAAACGATGGTAAAATGTCTGCCCAATATTCAACGCATGCACAGGTTGGCAGAAATAGCATCGCCTTTTGTATTTTGCGTTGTTCAATGAATGCCAATAGTTTCGTAAATTTCTCTTCAGGCTCAACGATCATATAGTAATTTTGTAAAAGTAGCGGAGTACTTGTGCTGGCCTTTTCACGTACACTTACCATAACTGGATTGCGTAGTCCAGCTCTCATTAGATCTTGAACTTCTTTGGTTTGTGTAGCCGAAAATAAACCGGTACGTCTTTGTCGTGGTAAATATTGTAGAATTGTATTGATTGCAGCTGTGAATCCTAAATCGAGTAGTCTGTCTGCTTCATCGAGGACAAGTATCTCCTAAAAAGTATCAAATGAAACGAATGAAATAGAAATCATTGAAGATGTAAGAAGTTTACATTATATTAAAATAGTAAGTGTCCTCACCAAACTTTTAACCCTTCCAGACATATTTAAATCTCCTTTTCGCTGAAGTAAATCGACCAGTCTTCCGGGTGTACAAATAAGAATGCATGCTCCAGTTTTTTTCAAAAATTGAACATCATCCTCAACACTATTGCCGCCCACAAGTAATTTTTGACTAAAATTAATGACATCATGTTTTAGAAACTGATCCAAAACAGTACTTGTTTGTGCGGCCAATTCTCTGGTCGGTGCTATTATAATAGCTCCAACTTCTGTCGATTTCCAGGGCCAATCTTTTTGGTGACGCAACAGTAACTCCAACATTGGTACCAGAAATGCCAACGTTTTTCCAGAGCCAGTCACTGCTTCGGCCGCTACATCTTTCGATGTCATTAATAAAGGAATTGTAGCTGCCTTTAATTGAATTAAATTTAGATTTGTGGAAACTGCATTTTTATTATGTGAACGAGTAAATGTTCTTACTTGAACGGGGGTCATTTTCATGAAACCAAATTCATTAATCACATCCAATATATTTGGATTTAAAGCCGGTGATAGGTCTGTCCATTTTGATTTAGCCATTCGATAAAATTATATTTATTTGTTATTAAAAATTAAAATAATTAATTATTGGTTTTAAATGCACGTGTTTTGTTTATTTACTTTGGGTATTTTGACAGTTTAAAACAATTAAATTGCCATTGAACGCACTCTAAACATTTTTTTTAGTACAAAAATCAATACCATTCACCACGATTCACCACTAAGCCACCAACAAACAAAACACAAAAGAAAAAGAGAAAAAAGGGAAGGGAAACAGACAAAAGTACCATAAAAACATAAATAATATCTGTCACCAGCAATTTATTTGGAAAATTACTAATATTTTTCAGAAAAAACTAAAATAAATACAAGTGTTTTATTAACCAAATATAGTGGAGTGGTTTTGGCTCAGCTGCCACCATTGAGTTAGCAATTATTAGCGATATGCCGAAATTTACGAAAAATGAAAATGGGGAAAATCGAAAAGTCATTAATTCTGGATTCTTATATAAGACGCCGAAGATCTAATCAAAATACAGAGATTTGTGAAAAAAAGAAGAAACGCGAAACCTTACGGCGGGTAAGTTAATAAATCAATAAAAAATTCTAGTAGAAAATTGATGCTACTTTCAGTTAATATTCGAAATAATATTTCGTTCATAATTTTTTTTTTTTAATTGAATGGCAGATGATCCACCATTATTGAGTATGCTAAATGTTGTGAATGATGCTACACAACGTAAATGTCGACATAAAATTATAGAGCTTCAAGTATTTAATTCAATTAAAGTCGAATAGGCGAATATATGGAAGTCAATAACTTGTTTAATACAAAAATTTACCACACACCAGTAATTTGTAATTATATTGTTGACCTTGTAGACTGTGTATTCTAGGTACAAATTGTTTATTCACCGACACACTGTTTGGTGGGATGGGTTTAGTATTTTTGCACATTTTTGTTTATTTAATTTTAGCGCATTTCTTTTGCTTTGTTAATATTATTGCGAGCATCTTTTGGAACAGATAAATTACGATACTCTTTTTTTGAATGGTTTTTTTTTTATCAACTTTTCTACCTCAATAACATTAAATTCCGAAACAAATATTTTTCCATGCAAATTATCATAAGTGTCGTAAAAGAAAATGCCAATATATTCTGAACCTGTATCATATAAATTTTATAGAAGAAATCGACCATCTTACGTTCTCATTTCACTATAGATGATTTAAAAAAATGTCTATATAATCTTTCTTAGCATTCATCATAACACTAATATTAGTTTTGTCTTCTTTACCTTTCAGATATCGATTATACTACGAAAGTGTGAAACATTGCGTACACCAGAAGAAAATCGTCTTCTCGAAACTGGCTCGGATATTGTGAAACAAGTACTACTTCGAAAAGATCGTATACAACAAAGTAAAGAACGAATTCTTGAAAAAGAAGATCCGTATGAGACAATCGATAAAAAAGCCCAACAATTGGCCGATGTCATATCGCGTGCCAGACATTTGGTATGCTATACCGGTGCCGGCATAAGTACATCGGCCCGTATACCTGACTATCGAGGCAGCCAAGGTATTTGGACATTATTGCAAAAGGGCAAAGACATTGGTCAACATGATCTATCACTGGCCGAACCAACTTTTACCCATATGGCTCTGTACGAACTACATCGACGGAATATTTTGCGATATGTTTTATCGCAAAATTGCGATGGACTACATCTTCGTTCGGGACTGCCTAGAAACTCATTGTCCGAAGTCCATGGCAATATGTACGTTGAAGTTTGCAAAATGTGCAAACCAAATGTAGAGTATTGGCGTTTGTTTGACACAACCGAACAAACAGCACGGTACTATCACAAAACAAATCGTAGATGTCATTTTTGTGGTAAACCACTAATGGATACGATCGTTCATTTTGGCGAACGTGGTAGCCTGAAATGGCCACTAAATTGGGACGGAGCATGTAGTCATGCGGAAAAAGCAGACGTTATCCTGTGTCTTGGTTCAAGTTTGAAAGTGTTGAAGAAATATTCATGGCTCTGGGCTATGGATCGGTCAAAAAATAAACGGCCAAAAATCTATATTGTCAATTTGCAATGGACACCGAAGGATGGTGTGGCGAATTTGAAAATTAATGGAAAATGCGATGAAGTTATGCGATTGGTCATGAAGTATATGAATATAAATGTATCGAAATACTCACGGATTAGAGATCCGATTTTTGCTCATGCTAATCTTCTGGCACCAGAAGAACTGCATACTGTATCACAGCCAATGCTTAAAGCTCACAAAGATAACGATGATGAAGCTGATGCGGTCCCAAAAAAGGAACAGTCAACAGATAATAATGGCCATATTGATTGTGATAATCAAAATGGAAATGATTTATCGGACTCAAGTGGCGAAAAGCATGAAGAAAAAATCGAAAAACTGAAGAGAGATCTTCCGGATTTAATTCCAATCAACAGAGTCGGTTTTGGAAAATGTCTCAAGATTAAAACGCCTAAAATACATCGTCCATTAAATGCAGCAACACATGAAGTTCCTACGAATGAGGAAGTCCATCCCAATGACATGCCAAATGAATTCTCGACGAGTCACAAGACTGCTAGTATAGATCATCAATTATCATCGAAACTACACAATGAATTCGACAACAATCGAAATCCCACTATTGTTGAGTCCACCAACCTTACCGACATCACATCATCATCTAATTTAAATAAGACATCACAAATGACCCCCATAAACAATGACGTATACGATGAACGAATGAAAACAAATTCAAACACAAATTCCAGTTCATCGTTACAGCCGACTGATGATAGTATTAAATCTAAAGAAATTATCCCAAAATTTGACAATGGCCATGAATACCTGTCACCAATAAGAACGAAAGACTGTGTGCAAAGAAAATGCATTGATTTAACTGTACCTCCACCACCTACTCCTCCTCCGTTATGCTATACGAAAAATCATTTGGAACCGATTAAATTAGAAAATAATCTAAAAACCGAACTACTTAACATAAAAAAGCAATTTATACACAAAAATAACAAATTTGCACAATCGTTCTGTGATAATAGACATTTAAGTAATTGTTTGGAGCCGAACACAGCTGTTCTGCGCGATACATCCATGGATATTATTTGTCATGGAACGTATTTGGCAAAGAAAACTGTTGTCAGCTGCGAACGAAATGGAATTAACAGTATTAATGAGAAATGTTTGCCGACCGATGAACGAGAAAATGGAATGAAAATATTTCGTGGTGATAATGGTAGGTTGCCTTGTTGACTCCAAAGCTCTCTTGTTGGTGTAATTACTACATTTCGGAGATTAAATAAAGATTTTTTTTTTTTCAAGATTGCTACAAAAATTTAATGGACTACTGCTGCAAAGCGTTAGAAAACTCTCTACCACATTGGTACGATGTCAATTATGCTTATTCCGGTTTGCACAGCATTATCCATCCGCCACCAAATGAAGTCGATCTATGGGGCACCATAATTATTCCAATTTTCCAACTAAATCGAAGAGATGCCGAATGTGAATTTTGTTTTGATCATTATGCCGAATACACGTGTCAATTCTATCGCTACCGAAAGCCCGAGTTTCAGATGAAAATCGAACGAAACGGTAAGTCTATTGTATGTGAGTGCTGTGACTTTACAGACGAATCAGAGTCAGAGCAACAACAACATGAACAGCAACAAGATAATCTTGGTGGCAGCGACGAAATGAAAGATGAGAAACGTGCCAAATTAGATTTAGATAGAGAAACAGTGAAAATTCAGGCCGGTTGGTATGGAAAGGGTTATCGAAAATTGGTTCGCCGAAAGAGGAAAGTTAAATTACCTCCTCTAGTTACAATTTAATTTATTTTTAATTTTTTTTTTTTAACGTTTTAGTGAATAATTATACATAAGTAGAGTTCAAATGAGAGGTTATGAATGGTTTTTTTTTACATTTTTAATTATACTTGAGTGTTTTGTGTATAATTGGATTTTTTCTCGAGTGTTCGTAATAAAATATAATTTTTCGTATATTTTTTAAATAAAATTATGTCAAATTTAAATCATAGCATATTCGAATAACTATCGAATAGTCTATCAATTCTAAAAAGAAAGTATGCGTAAAAAAGAGGCTAAGTAGGAGTATAAAACTGATTTTAATTTGTGTGGAACGCTACAGAAATGTACAATAAATTACATTTTTTCATTACTTAACTAACAAGGATAAACAGAGGAAAAAAAATGAATCTAAGAATTAGATGGCTTCACATTAATAGCACGTCCATCCAAATGATGACCATTTTCATTCAATGCACTATCGTAACCATTCTGGGTGCTAAAGATAACGAATCCATAGCCCCTAGACATTCTATTGTCTTTTTCAAAAATCACAAAAGCCGACGAAACATGACCGTACTTAGAAAAATAATATTTCAATTCATGATTACCAACGGTCCATGGTAAATTGCCAACAAACAGTTTATGAATTAATTTACCAACATTTGTCGACGACATATTGCACCTTGTTGTTATCCCGTGTAAAAATTACCTTTTCGTTATTTCCAGCAAATAAATTGAATGACCATTCATCAGATCACGTAAATCAATATCAGAATTCTCACCGACTCGATCGATATTTATGTTGACACACTCTAAATTCCACTTTTTCAGCAATGCCTCAATAGACCAATCGGTGCTACGTTCCTGATAGGTGAATAGAAATTTTGCGTGTTTATTTTGATCAAATAAAAATGATATTGTCACTAGAATATCCTCAAATACAGTTGGATCATAGAAACAATCGGAACCGATTATATAATCAATAGGTCCGATATTGAAAATATTATTTAACAGCAGTCCCCAACTTAAACCGATTACTTCAATATCTTTCCCGGGTTGAAGATTGTTCAGCAAACAGCAACGTTCAATGTGATTGAGTGATTTTGGCAATGTACAACTATCGCTCAGCGTTACTTGTGCTCCGCATTTAGCAGCCAAAATTCCCGGCAATGCTGTGCCTGATCCAATTTCTAAAATTCGTTTATCGACTAGTTCGTGACGTCGTTCCCAGAGAAACCATGCCAATATCGGAGCACACGGCCAAGTATAAAAGGAGTAGCCGGCTTGAAGAAGCTGCAAATTGGACCATTTTATATTCACTTCAGTCTCAATAAATGCAAAATAGGAGAGAGAACAGAAATCATACCTCGGGAATAATTATTTCAATTTGTTCGTTTGTATTTGAGTTAGTTTTGTGCGCTTTTGTGCAAAATAGAAATTTCTTGATATTTTCGGCAGCTTCTTCAGACATTTGAAATCGTCCAGACGTCATTTTTTTTGTTCGCAACGCGACAAATAAACGCTGCGGTATCATTTCAATTTCAAGACGTGTTCGTCTACCTTCATTTTGACGTAGTTTTGTGAGTACGTTTATGAAAACTCGTTCAAAAAATTTTGTAACTGTTAATTTTGTTGAAATTAGACATGAATATCAGTATAACATATAGAAAAGGAGATATAAATGAAATAATTAGTATGTTAGAACGAGAAAAACGTTTTACTGTTGTCAAAATAAAATAAATAATTTTTTGTGGTTCCGTAAACAGTTCGAAAGTCCATCATTAGTAACTTGAATACTAATTCGTTGTTAGTATTGAGTACTTGGATTCGATGAGATTATTTGATTATATCAACTATCCAAATAGTACTAGTGGAAAATGAGAGGTAGGACAATAATTCTTAAACAATGACAAATACCGATCCACAAATAGAATCGTTAGTTGATTTCAAAATACCCGATTTCTGTGATTATTACAAACATTTATTGGTGGAAGATTTTTCATTAATTAAAAACCCTTCGATTCTTCACTGTGGAAAGTGTTCCGTTATTGGTAGATTGGTTTTTGATAGTGGCAAATATTACCTTGAGAGTATCCGAATAACTACAATTCAGAAGTATAGTAAACTTAAATTTACAAATTTTCTATTTGAATTTACCCCTTCGTATTTTAGGGAATATCAATTAAACGATGGAATGACCAAAGTTTTACTTTTGACGAATTGCTATAATAAGATAATGCCAGTCCATCGATATGTTGAAGTGTTTGGTGATGCTGTTCTACGGAATAAAACATTAAATGATTCACATATGAATAATATTTTACTGACAAATTCTAAAGAATTGATGGAAAATTTATGGTAAGATGATTCTTAATCTAAAATCTAGGGAATCAGTATATTGGGTGTCTTTTTTATTTATTGTACGGAAATAAGGGATAGTTTATTGATTGCAATCGTTCATTTCTGCCTAATTCTTTAAATCCATTTTTATTGTTAATTGGATTATTGGAAAATGGGCGTTACATTTAACCGTAATAAATAAAAATATCTGCTTATGCTTATGACTGACTCAATTAGCCAAGATATTCAAAACAAACAATCAAAAACATTATTAAGGGAACAAAATTATATCTTTTAGAAAACGTTCATTTTCTTACCTATTTGTTTACATTTCGCTGAAAAATTAGGATGACCTTGAATTTTCTTCCTACAGTAATTTGAAATTGGAATTGGAAAAACAATCACAGCTATCAGTCAGTGAGCCAGCATCGACCAGTACAGAAGACAATGTATTAAATATGTCAACGAGAAATGATTTATTAACAGAATTAGAAAAACTCAAAACAATTTATGAACCATCAATACGAATTCATAATTTAAATATTATCGATCAAGCACACGAGCTTGTAGTTTGTAATTTGGAATTGAAATTAATGCAAAAATTACGAGATAGTAAACATCCTGTGGAAAATTAATAATTTCTATTTGTTGTTATTATTATATATTAAGATTTATTATTTAATAAGTACAAAAATTGCGTAAAATGAGTTATTAAAATTATAAAATGTCTGTAATTTGATTCTTTCAAATTGTTCAGCATATAAATTGCAAGCTCAGTGTTTTTCACTTTGGTCTCATCAATTACCAGCACATAATTGATTAATTGATCGTCGTACAAATTTCTAAAATCGGATATTTTCATATTTGACTTGAGATCGTCCAATAGAGAGGATAGAAAAATTTGCAAATTTTCCGGATGATTCCTTTTTATCATATTTTCAGCCATTTCAGTTATCAATGCATGGAATGCTTTTCTAAATCGGCTACATATTTGTTGTACTTTTAAATAATCTGCATTTAATTTGAGTAAAGTTACATCCAATGTTTTATTGAAGCTGCAGCAATATTCGTGTATTATACGATCAATCAACAATGTTAGGCCATTTGGATATTGTTCGCAGAGGTAATCTTGAACAATGTTTGCTAGTTGACCGTTCACTGGGAAAAAAAATTCTCTTTAAAATTTGATTAAAAGATTCTACTAAAAGTGCGAAAAGACACTTCGTTATGAAATTTATAAGATAATGATCGCATCAATTCTTTTTCTAAGCTTTACTCTACAGATTTAGATGGTTTTTACTTAAGTCACCATGTAAGCCCAGTGTATAAACCTCCTGTTAAAATTATCTATTGTAGTTGGTCTTGAAACTGGGACCTTATCCAGGCTCGGGAATATTTCAGTTGAAAACACTCCAATTGCCAAATTCTTATAGCTGAAGATGTTGTTTTTTTCGTTGAATCGACAACTTGTTCTATGAAATGATGCCCTGGACCTACATTTTTAAGTTGACTCCGACCCACTCGGCCCAAGGATCAAATTCCGTACGAGAGAAAAACTTTTCAAAAATTCCATCCCATTATAGATATAGAAATATTCCCACTCATGGCCATAAGATTGGACATTGTATCTTAACATCATTTTTTTTTTAGAGAACTCTACAGGCAAATTCTCAAACGATACTTACATGCATAATTCCACAGCTTGTTAAAAAAATTTCTTCGATTTAATTCAATTTGCTGATCGGCTACAATGACGCCATTAAGTTTCTTAATTAGATACATTAATATGTTGATATTCTTAATATTGTTCGTCTCTGATAAAAATGCCTCACCAAAGTCGAGTAATTTTTGCATTTCTTCAGAGGCAATGATGCGTCCGTTTCCAATCTAAATAATAAATTTAAATAATTTGTGATCTGCAACGAGTTTCGTTTAAATCTAAAGAAACACTTACATCGGTGTCAACACTTACAGACTTTAAAATAGCTTCTTGAACTTCTAGAGATAAATTATCGGTTTTCAGATTTGCTTCAGATTTTAATTGTTTTAGAAAAAATGCCTAAGAACAAGAAAGTTAAAATTTTTGTTTTTTTATGTAAATGAGAAATCATTAGCATTGATTACCAATAATTCAGGTCCATTGTCTTTCTTATCTTTGATAATTTGACATAGCTCTTTTATGATTGGTTGATATTTTTTGTTGGTTGTTCCGGGTGACATTTCTTCTGAAATAAAATTAATTCTGTTATGTTTATTGAAGAAAAAAACCAAATTTTAATCATTAGATCATTAGATCTTCCTTTGGGTACCTAGTAATTAATGTTTCAACGGAGTTAAAATAAAATTTACGATTATGCACAGGAAAAAAACCTTGGAAAACTTGGAAAACCTAGGTCATAGATAATGTCATTGCTAATGCTCCCTGATTATTACTTATTTTAATTAAAAACAAATTTATTATACGATCTTACGGAATATTTTTCTTTATTAAATTTACAAATTACAAAGACTGATGATAATTAAGATACACAAAAAAAAATCTTTCTTAATATTGAAGACTACGTTTCGTTCCAATATCATCAAGAATTTGCCTTAATTCTTCATCCTCGAATCGTCCCTCCAACGATGGTATCAATGCTTTTGCTTCTTCAGCCGCTTCCGGACATAGATTTCCCAATGCAGCCAATTCAAATTTATGCAATTTTTTCTGCATAAGTAAACTGCAAATTAATAATAAATTATTGTTCATGTCAAATGTTCCCTTACATTACAAATCCTACCTTCGTACAGCGGCTATTGTTTCTTTGTTTTTGAATTTTCTAAAAAATGCTGTGTAACTGTAGGTTTTCATAAATACTTCGGAAAATTCTTGTTCCTCGTCGGCGTTCTCATTTTGTTTTTTTCGATGATCGAGCAACATGTGTACTTCGCTGATCAGAAGTGTTTCGGCATTTTCGAATTCTAGAAACAAAAGTCATCGATAAATAATAATTTTGACGGTAGGTGACAGAGATCTGCTAAAACTTACAATGTAGAAAGCCAAAAACCAATCAATTTATTAAATTCAAACTAATGAAAAATGACACTGTGAATCCTCTGACAGAGCGTAACTTCAAATTCAAACACATCAGGGAAAAAGTAATTAATGTGAAGGTCCTTTGTATTGTTTTTGTTCGAATTCAAGCTTACAGATTTATTTATTTTTAATGACTGCCTAATGACATTGACATACATATATACAAATTCCTCTTATCCCTCCTTATCCTTAACAAGAAAATAATCAATAAATAAAATTGAATTCATCAAGAAAATGGTTTATTAACATAACCGGATTTTAACAAAAAATCATACAATTGTCGAGTTTTGTTTACATCAATTTTAATAAGTCTTCTTGCATCGCCCAAACGAAGATATCCGGTTTTTGAATTTTCCGCCAATAATATTGATTTATAGCATAAATATGCTGATGGCACTAATCGCACTACAGTACATAACTGTCGCTCGTCTTCGGTCAATTTATCATATGATGGTAAACCTTTTATGTTTTTGTTTTAATTGGAAAGAAAAAAAATTCGTAAAGAAAGTTAATTAATCGAAAATATTGTGATAAGAGTTTTTTTACCCAATATGTCCAATGGAGCCGATTTACGTTTTGTTGGAACATTGGCGGTAAGAAAATGATTTGGCATCAACGTAGATAAACCGTTTGGCGTTATCGGAAGAAGTTGTTTCCAATTCCACGTACTTTCATATTGTTCGGCTCGTTTATCGCGAATTTTCGATAAACGTCGTGCACGCAATTTGTGAAATAATTTCCCACCATAGAACGTTGTGATTCCATTTTTTCGAAGCTCATACAATCTATGGAATATATTTTTTTTATCTGAATTCAATATTTAGAGACAATTTCAGACCTAAAAATATATTTCTTAACATCATGAGCATATTGCATGGCTTCGACCAGTTCATCAAATGCAACGCCATTGCACAGTTGCATAAATGAAATAAAACGACCGGTATGACCTAATTTTGTGTTTTGCTCACATCGAAGAGCCTCCGAATGTTTGGATAACCAACTGAGCGTACGACTGGCATTTAACAGGCCATGTTCACGCATAACATTGTAGCGTCGTCTGCGTTCCCTAAAATTGCAATTTTCTACTTTTTTTTAAGGTGATCTAGAATTTTGTTCGGGCAGCCTTACCTCAGTCGATGATTGTATGCTTTAAAGATGCAGCAATTTAATTCGTTTGCTATGGTTTCGTCATCATTTGACCAATTCATAATTGGCAAATTGCTCACAATACTTTCGGCCGAATTGTCATAAGGTGTATCAAATTCACTACGAGCACACCGGTAACCGGCCATTGTGTTAAAATTGGCTGAATCTAAATCGGGCCGTGGCGGTTCGAGACTTTTCAGTTTATACATAAACGGAATGGTCAGAGGAAAATACGGTTCACTAGATAGACCAATCATTTTCTCAAATACACCACCAAAATAATATTTCAAATAGTGATCACGACATTCATTTGGACTTTTCGTTTGAATTCCCTTTGAAATATCATCCCAATTTCCATAACCGTTGGCTAGTATAAGATCTAATAGTTTTTTCTCTTCTTTCGCCGACCAATTTGATGTTGGGAATATTTTTATATTATCATGACGTATTATATAGGCATGCGTATTTTTGTGATTGATCGATTCTGTACCACAAGCAAAACATTTCAGACAATAAATTTCGGTACATTCAGCACAAACAATGTACGGTTCGGTCAACAAATTTCCACAGCCTTTGCATTTGTAATCGAAAAGATTACATTCGGCAGGTGCATTGGGTTTGTATAGTTGAATTGTACGCTGCGTGTATTCGCCAGGGTTTATTTCGATAATATCGTTCTCTGAAAATGGGGCTCATTAAAACGTAAAGCGTGTTTTATTCGCAGAATTGGAGGGATACATAGTCAAAATTTAAGACTAGAATATTTTATTAATGAACGGTAGTTTAAAAAAAAGATATTGAAGCGTTTGTTGAAAATCTATCAAACTAAACATACCTTTTGGAAATTGTAGATCTGCGGCATCTTCTTCTAAAACATCAACTGGTGCCAGAGACATAGTTTTTTACTTACAAATTGACTATATTTTTTATACACTTCGAGGGAATTAATTATAAAATATTAACTATTAAGTTATTTATAATAAAACAAGCTAATAAAGCGAAAAACAATGCGGCGATTGAATATAGAACTTCGAATCGGTGTGAAACGTGCTCACGCTGTCAAATTAGTACTAAAATGTCGATTTATATTCGTACTAAATTCATACTCTGTTCAATTAAAGAATTTTTTATTATTTTGTTATATTTAAATTTGAATATAATATGTAATCTGTAATGCATTTCCCTCTTCCTGGCTCTCTTGAGTCCTATTATTGTAATTAGCAGTAAAATATGTACATATTTAATGCTACTTTGAAGCCATTTCCCGTGATTTGTATAGTCAAATTATAGTTATTTTATCTTTTATTAATAGCATTCTTTTTGAGAATATAAAATTAAATCACTTAAACGCTTGTGTTTAATTGTTAAGCAATATAAATAAATTAATAATTTAATTTAATAAAAGTTTTAACTACTTTGACACATTTATCTAATATTTTTTTTCGTCTCTTTTTCAATTTAGTGAACATACTCGAAAAAGCATCCATTTTTTTAAAAATTAAAAGTGTTTGTGTTTGACAAGAGATAGAGATGTAAGTCAAAAATATTATAATTATAAAAATACGTTAAATAATTTAAAGTAATAATTAATAAATTGACTATAGTTACAAATTATTTGATAAATATTTTACTTTCAACAATCGACAATCATTTATTCTATTTGATGAGAGGGGGTTAATATTAAGCATAACCTCTGTCTGCTCCTTTCATCAACTTCACTGCTGTCCTAAATTTTATAGGAAAATATGGGAAAACAGGAAAAATTGTAGTATACCGGGAACTAACTAATTTAAAATTCGAAATGCAGGATTTTGATTATATTTATATTTAGATTAGACATTAATTATTACAGTAATTCATTAATTTATTAGATTAGTTTATTATAATAACACTTTCTATTTCAGTTTTTTTTTAAATAATGGTACGACGTTGTGCTGTTCCAAACTGTCCGTCAACAGATATTACAATGACGGGACATCGCTTTCCACGTAAAAGACATAGTTCAGAAATCTGGCAACAAAGTCTCAATTTACAGGACATTCCCATCGATAGTCTAATTAACAAATACATTGTTTGCACAAAACATTTTGCAAAAACGGACTATCGAAATGAAAATTCAAAATTTTTAAATTTTACTGCTATTCCTAGCTTACTACATAATGCCTCATCGTATGAAGTACAACACATAAAAATTGAACAAATTCAAAAAGAATCTACAACAAAAATAAAAACCCCAACTGTACCGCCCGAGCCTGATGCACTGGAAAACATTGAAAATAGCTCCGAATCAGATCGGTTGATTTTTGAGGTACACTGTGAAACGGATGACTGCATCAGTGTTAGATCATCTCCAGAATATGTTCTTGGAGATATTTTGGTTGAGGAAAATTATAACAAAAGTCCAAATACAAATGATCAATTAATAGAAATATCGGATGATGACATTTATTTGTGTGAAATAGAACAATCAAATTGTTCTCCAGATGTTGAACAAAATTCGTCTATATCAAAAAATAGATCTTCAGATATGGCGTCGTCGTCTAATATAATTAATATTATCACAACGGAGGACGGTGGATTTATCAATATATTTAATCAAAGCAATTACAAAGAAGTGAATCAACAACAAAATCAAACTGATGGTACAATTGAAATAAATAAAAGTACCAGTGAAGAAGAAGAAATTATTGAAGTTACACGCGAGAATCAACAATACGTCAATTTATCTAGAATATCATTGATAGAGCATTTAGTGGATGCCGATAGAAAGATTACTGAACTTCAATCCAAATTAGAGACTATTCAAACGGCTCATAATACAATGGTTCAAAGTTTGGATGCATTTAAAAAATTGCTGAACACTTCTTAGCGACCCCATTCTACTTTTAGGATTAGGTAAGCTTGTAACTACCGATAGCTCAAAACTATAATTAACTTTGATTTTTTGTTTCTCAGGATATAAATGGATGGAGCGTCTACTAATTGGTAAGCTTTTATTCATTTATTAATTATTTCATAAAAAACAAACAAAATATTTTTAATCAAAGAATAGTCTCTCAACGATATAAAAATAAAATATTTGTTCAATGCTATCTCGTGGTTAGCTCTTTAATAGTTTTGATCAGAAGGTTCAAAATGAAATAAGACTTAGGCAGGCAATACGTATAAGTATCTAAGATACAATCTCGGCTACACGCTTTTCATAACATCGCGCCAATGACTAATTCATTTGTTGTTCTTGAGGTTATTTACCTTTTTGAAGTTTTTTTTTTTTTAATATTCTTTTACAAACAGGCTGACTAACTAAATTATTGAAAATTTACTCATAAATCAGTTCCATTGATAATAGAGATTTATATCCTTTTATTATAACACTTGATCTAATTGCTTTTTAAAACTAAGAACAATATTTTTATAGTAATTCAGCTCATCCTCTAATTGTTGCTTCTCTTCTAAATAAGTGTCTTTGGGCATTTTTATGTATTCTATTCCGTTGTCCATTAATATTGTTACATTTGATTCTTCTGCTTGGCCATCCGAACTATTATTTGATTCTGAAATTCAAATATAAAATAGTAAGTCTGATTCTATCTACTATAAATTCTATTCTACACCCTTACCAACACTCTTGTCATCGACATCTGAATTAATTACGATTTCTGTATCATCTTCTTGTGTTGGGATATCGTCTATATTATTTAAATCGTCAGACAGTATTTCACCATTTGATAAATGATCTTCAAGCGTTTCTGAGGTGGTATTTGTAGTTTTTATATAATCGATATTTTGTTCAGTATTCGTATTATAGATTAGAACATAATCCATATTATCATCCGAATCAGAGTTTAAAAATTCCAATTCATTGTTTTCATCATTGTTGGTACTTTCCTCAAATGTGTCATACTGTTCTACATTATTTTCACCTTGCTCTTCATACCGATAATTATGTTCATCGGCATAATTTGGCACGGCTGTACTTAATAATATTTTTCGACGAGGATTTATCGATATATAAATTGGCGCAAAATGTTGATCACATAAATATTTACATTTTTCTTTGTTATCGGCACAATCAGCAATTAATTCCCATTGTCGCCGTCGGTCCTTATCCTTGGGAAATGCAAATAATGTGTTATTGGCTGTGCCAGAATTTACCGAACAGTTTTTGAAGAAGCATCGTTTTACGGCTTTACTCATAATTTATTTTAAAAATAACAAAAAGTATTGTTTATGTTTTTATATATTGGATAACATGCACCATGCAAACATAGTTGATGTCAAATTCGTTTCACCGTTCATTCCATCTTTAGTGTACTTTGTAAATAAATATTCTATTTTATAGAATTTTCTTCGTTTTAGTAATAATATTATGCACTAAAAAATCACTTTATGAAAAACTTAATACATTTATTTGTATATAAAACACCGTTTTCAACATTTATGTTTATAAAGGCCGTCAATTTGAATTAGTAATGTGCACTATTTGGGTACCTAATATTCAGATACTCTAACCAAATCCAAGTACTCAATATTAGGTAACAACAAATAGTATTCAAGTTACTAATTACGAATTTACGGAAAACAATTTTCACCAATTTTTAATTAATACGCTACAGAAAACTAATTATTTATTTTATTTTATTTTTGACAACAGTTAAACATTTTTCTCGCTCTAACATACTATTATTTTGATGTATGTATATGTCCTTCTCTAAATATTCCGATAGTTTATACTAAACTTCATGTCTAATTTTTTATGAAAAATTCGTTGTAGGAGTTTGAATATTTTTAAAAAATCGAGGATTCACTCTAGAACCAAAGAATTTGAGGGCTAAATATGGGTAAACTTTTCTTTTCTCTTCTTTTTTCGGATATGTGTATATACGACAACTTTCGGTGTTTTTTCATTCAGGTTAAATACATTATCTGCAAACACTACAAAAGGTCCCATCGAGAGGTTAAATCCCCTTTGTTTGTGGCCTTCGTCTCGATTTCAGCCGACACGAAAAATTTGAACATTCGACACGAAAATCTTATTTGTCATACTGTTTTTTTACATCAAGTGACGATTACCATAGTAAAAACTGTGTTATGATCACTCTTCGTTTTGCAGACATTCAATAGGTTTTATATTTATTCAAAAAATGATTGTACCGGAAATAGTATTTATAAAATTGTTACTCTTTGATTTTACGGTATTTTTGTGCACTTTATTTCATTTTCTAAGAATCAATTTTCGCCGAATTTAATAAAATTTAGTTTTAAAAGGGGGGAGTTTTAAGTTACATGTTCAAAGAAAAACTAGCCAGAAAGTGCTGTTTTAAACAAGACACCCAAAAATACTGTATTTTCCATTTTCTTAATATTTCTATTAATTTTTTGTAGGTTTTTTGAAAACGAATTATGATTTATTACCCAAATACGAATCTTCCACTTCTAGATAAAATCTTAATTTAGGGTGCGTTCACAGGATATTCTGTAAAAGGTTTGTTGAACACACGTGGAATTAACAAACAAATCCATAACCGGTTACACGCAGAACTATTGTAGAATGTAATGAACAACTTTAGAAGCTTTCTTGGGATACTCTTTTGACTTTCAATCACTGCTTTCTTTAAGATATGAGTTCAGGTTAATAGTATAAATCTATTAGAAATGATTACTATGTTTGAATGATTCCGAATTTATTAGCAATTTACTAAATTCATTCTATAGACATTGTTGATCAATAACATTATCGGTTCATTTATTATTAAACATTTTCTGAGTGTAAGCAAGTAGAATGTAAAAGCATAGA
The DNA here is from genome assembly GCA_026745375.1 of Platyura marginata. Classification (NCBI taxonomy): domain Eukaryota; kingdom Metazoa; phylum Arthropoda; class Insecta; order Diptera; family Keroplatidae; genus Platyura; species Platyura marginata. Next base: position 14,710 of record JANSTT010023446.1, on the reverse strand, counting down.
ATAGCTATGAAAGCAAATTTGACATACTCATCTAATAACAGGAAATGTTAAAATGAAAAAAGAATGGAAAGGAAGTCAATTAACTTTAAAATTGTTATGGGTCATCTTGACATGATGTCAGTAAAAATATGTCTAGAGTCACTACTTAAAGGTTAAAATTTATTTTTTTTATTCACCATTTATGACAATTAATTAACAGAAAACAATATTGAACAATCGCAAAATTGACTGTATCAAAATTTGTTTATTAAATTATTCCCAACGTTCGTGATCTTCAGTGAAAGCGCTAAAAAAGATAGGTTCCATCATATTGTTTAAAATTTCTTTTTCCAGTACCCACACGTATAAAGTTCAATTTTATTAAAAAAAAAAAATTTCTTTCAGTTCTTTTTTTTTGTGTATCTTAATTTATGGTCATTTCAGCAAGATTGTAATTATCTTTAATTTATCATATTTATTCACCCACCATATCCCCAATACTAACACAAAAAGAAAAAAACAACCAAAATGAAGATTCAATGCGTAAAGTGAAAACAAATGGTAAATTATTTATCAATGCAAAATTTTTGTAATTATGCAATAGTTTTTATAATCAGTTAATAATTGACTTATACATGCGCGCGCATTATATTAATGTAATAATAAAAAGTTCCTGTCAAGTCATGATGGTTTGTTTGATAAAAATCACTTTTTCGACTTCTTTTTATTCATCATCATCGTGTACCTTCATGTAGAGATATATGCGATACCTGGCTTGTGGATATGTAATTAGTGTTGCATATTATGGCTTTTATTGTCTCATCTTCATGAAATATAATGTAAACGATGGTTATCTTTCACGTTCAAAAAAAAAAAACAAAAACAAAAAAACAGTTACTCAAAAGCAAAGAAGCAAGAAATGGTGTCTGTTATGCGATAAATTATCATAAAATTGCTGCTTTAATTATGTACATATATGTATCTCATTGTCTAGATCCAGAGGCGTATCGATTAGAATTAAAGATTGACCATGCCCAATTGCCCATTGTTGGAACTTGAGTTTTTCCACATTTCTTGAGACTTCTAGAGATAATGTAGTAGATTCTCTATTCAAAAATTAAATATTTCAGCAACAGAGAGGCTAGAAAAGTTTAGTAGTAATGTGATATATAGCTTTTGACGGTTACAGAATTTTCTAGATTGTATAATTTCTACTATTTCAGATTGTAGATTAATTAAATGGATTAGATTTTCTTCACAATTTTATTTGTTTGTAATTTGTTTTTTTAAAAATAATACAAAATGGTTCTCTAATCTTTTGATACGCTACTGTGTGTAAAATATAAATCGTGTATAATTTATTATAGATGTGAAAATGTATTTAAATAAATAAGTAGGTGCAATACTCCTAAATTTACAGCTCATTAAAGTTCGAGGTTAAGTAATTTTATTCTTATTTCCTCAAAAATTAATTGAATCAGACACAATCATTTCCGAATAGTGTATTTTTAATCTTTAAATTGAAATCTTAATTTTAATTAAAAATAATATATAAAAAGAATTAATTACTATAATTAATACAGAAATTAAAATTGCACATAGCCAAAGAATTACTTTTTTGGGTTAGATAGAAAAAAATTTGCAAATATAAATAAATACTGAAATTTATGTAGGTTGAACAAAAAATGACGCTACTGTATCAATTTTTTGTACATATAGCAACAAAAAAATTAATTTCATAGGAATAGAATTTTTTCTCCATAACGTGAAAAACATAATGTACTTGTACATATGTAGGTACATATGAACAAAACTAATGATATGCCAAAAAAAATTAGTAAAATTACAACAACAAAAAATCGAATTGTCTGAAGATACACTAAAATTGGGTATAGTCCTATATTGTATAATAATGATATACAATTATACATAACAGGAAGTGTTTGTATATCGCACATATAATATATGATCATAAATCAAAACGCATTTTTCAATACCCATTGTATTAAAAAATACACACCCCGGTTCCCATTTCAGTAATTGTAGCTGCAGGAATATTTTCCAAGACAATCGATCTTCTGTAACACAATCCTTTTCGAATTTTTAAAAGTAATTTTAACTACTAAATAAACAAAAACAACTATGTACTAAGTAGGTATGTTATACACACTATATAACACCTTTGGTTACCTGGGCACTTTGACTTTACCTGTCAATCATAGGCGACTATTGAATATTTTGTGGTTGTTATAAAAATGACCTCCGAAATTTGGAAGAAAAACGATCTGCTGGCCTTATTAATCAAATTAGAAGCATAAACCAAAACAAATATTTGATGCCAAATTTTATATTGAATCTTTTTTGTTTTTTAGATTTTTTTTTTTTTTAATTTTCCAAACCAATTTTCAGAAAATCATAAAAATATGCAACTGAAAACAATGCGTTCAATTAACTTGTTCAATTCTTACGAAAAAATTGTACTTTTTGATTTGCATATTTCGATGACTTTCTCAAAACTTTGTTGGTAATTTATAAAACAAAAAGGATTGAAAATAAAATTTAACATTTAACATTTTAACACAATTTCTAATAATAACAGCCACCAGTTGGCAATGCTATCAATGAAGTAAATATATAAACCCTCAGATAACTTGAATCAAAAATTTAATAAGTCATGCAAAACTTGTTCTCAGTGAACAAAAGAAATAACAAAAAATAAAAATTATAATTTTCCAAATCGTCTTCATCTAATTAAACTTTAATATTTAAACTAAGAAATTCAACAACAAAATTAATGACAAGTCTTGTACAAATACAAATTTTTAAATTTGATGTTAACAAATTGGTGGCTTTAATTAGAATTGTTCATGTAATTATAGTTCACACTCTGTTAATTTTTATTAAAAATTTATTTTAGACGTCCAGTTACTCTTCATTTTGGCTTTTTTTAAAAAAAATAGATTTTCTAATTGGACTCGTTGCCAAATAATGTAGAAAAGTTGATGAAATTATTACTATAGATGTTCGATGTAACCTTTGTACAACGCTAAAATAACACATTAAACAATTTAAAAACTTTAGCAACATTTTCATGTTACTTTTTTTATGCTGAAATTATTTTGAATATTTATTTTGTTGACTTTTAGTCACCCGTAACCTACAATTTTATTATGTTGAATAAAACATCGATGCTACAAAATATTCACGCATTACCATAATTTCTGACCGTGTATACAAAAGTGAAATGTAATTGGCGCAGCATGAGCGAATAAAATGTACAAAAATTATAAATTTATATATTATCGTCGCATAGTTAGGATGTACATACGTACACAGACACCGCTCTCAAGATATAATATTGTAGACATGTAGATACATAGTTATTCAAATAATATTTTATCTGAAGAGATGGTTGGGTTTCCTTTCTCTTTATGGCTTAAAAGTAAGAGTAGTTTAGAACAACAACAATAATAATGACAAAACAAAACAAAATTTAAAAAAATATTAAAAAAAAACGAAAAAAAAACGTGAGAAGAGATGTGCTAAGTAAAGAAATTTTCGTTTTCAATTTCAATGAGACTTCCTTGTGTTGTGTAATTTTAATTATACCCTGATTATTGCATGATTATTCCATGATTTTTATTTCGAGATAATGATAATTATCGTGTCCGACTCTTATTGCATATTATTATTTATTTTTTTTTTTGTAGCCGCCAAATAGATGGAAAACATTTTTAAAAAAAGATTCAAATTAACGGTGACAAAATTTTATTTTAAATAAAAACACTTAAAATCTAATAAATATAAAAAAAATTATTTACAAGGAAAACAAGATAAATCAAGTCACTTCTGATGGTAAAGAGGCTTTGTTGGCTTGATTGAAAGATAGATCTGTATATACGATGGTCTGTACATTTATGTTAAGTTGGTGAAGTTGTTCTTAGTTTCGGCATGGCTGTTCAGTTTGCTTATTTTTTTAATTTTTGGCGTTTTTATATTCAACTTTTCTAGAATGGAGCGCCGTAGCTTCCACTTGGTCGGGATGGTCCCGATGAATATCCACCACCTGATGAGTATCCACCTCCCGATGAACCACCTGATGAATAACCACCACCTCCTGAACCACCGGATGAATAACCGCCTGATGAACCACCGGAGAAACCTCCTGATGAATAACCACCCGATGAACCACCTGACGAACCTTGTCTGAATTGGGCGACTTGAATGGCTTGGATTGTATTTTCTAAATCAATTCCGGTAACTCGTGTTTGTTGGAATGATGGTGTGCCATAACTGGAAGAAGGAACACCGTAGCTTCCAGATGGAGCACCGCCACCGAATCCTCCATGACCACCGCCGCCTCCGCCTCCGCCGCCGCCACCACCTCCTTGTGATTCTTCACGAAGAAGAATTTGTCGAACTTGTTCAAGGAGTTGTGGATCAACATTTATTCCTTCTGATGTTTGGACACCAGCTGAAACAGCTTGATATCCACCGCCACCTCCACTCAAAAAGCTGCTTCCACCTCCTGACGAGAAACCTCCACCACCGGATGAAAATCCTCCACCTCCGGAATATCCACCGCCGCCGCCGCCACCACCACCTGAGTATCCACCACCTCCACCCGATGAGAAACCACCACCGGTTGAGATTCCACCACCCGATGGTCTGTTATATTGGTACGGAGATGGTGGTTCCGCTACTGAAACAGCGACCACAGCAAAAGCCAAGAACTGAAAAAAAAATACAAAACAAAAATTAGATTTCATTTCCAATTCCAAATTAAATTTAGGATGCAATTCAGATAATCCACAATTAGTCAATAAATCACATATAATAACTTATTAATCCATTTGAGTGAGGTTGATGAGTTTTATGGTCTCATAATAATCACATTATCGTAGTTTATATCCTCTCATAAAATTTTTCTTTTAGCAATTGACACTTTCACAATCACAAATGTAGGTATAGTCACTTTTGTCTTGAGCTCATATAGTCCTCAGGTAATTCACTCAAGAGACACAACAACTTTTACTTTTTGTAGTTCAGTTAGTTTAGATGATGATAAACACGACGACCATATATACACTTACCGCTGTGAAGGAGTTCATGATGGTTAATTTGCAGTATTCGTATACAGTTATTGTGACTGAATGTGCCTTCCGTTCAATAGATGACCCTCTTTATACTACTCCTCAAAAAAGTGGATTTTTTCTGAACCACACCAGCCATCACCCATGGCGGGGATTTAATTTGAATGGTCTTCTTCAACCTAATCTCAACAAAAATGTTTTAATGATTTTTTTCGATTGTACATTTGTACAAAGATGATGTTCATTACCTGCACCAATGTTGTTTTCTTGTGATCTTCCTTGTCATTATTCATATATGGCAGCGTGTAAAATATAGCCAACACTGGGTATCGAATAAAATGGTTTTGTGAATATTTTTTGGTCACGAATATTTCTCTTTATTTCTTGTTATTCATATTGCAAATAGAATTAGCATGATGGGAATGGCCACTCTTACATTAAATCCATTAGAAAACAAATGTTTCATTGTTATATTGTTGTGTTGTGGATTCAATGAAATTATCATCAAAAAGTCTCAAACGGTGTCTGCTGTTCTAATAAGACAACAGACAATCATTTTATATTAATTTTACTATGATAATGATTTTTGCTAATTAAAAGCAACTTAAAGTTAGTTAAATGCTATCAAATTAAATTAAAAAAAAAATATTTTTTCCATATTACTCAATACTAGCGTAAATTTAGTCAGAAGTGGGCGCCAATGTGTTCAAAAAATAATTTTTCAAAATGACAACCTAATGTCAAGAGGATGATTCCCGAAATACATTTTCTTAGAAATCGGACCATTTCATATATAGTATTTCTATCGTTACAAAATTTTAAAATGTTTTCCTGGCATTTAAGTAAATGAAGGAACAAAGATTTGCTTGTTTTTTTAATAAACCAATACATTAGGTACACTTAAAATTACTGACGTTGTCAAAATATGATAAGAATTGATTTTTATTCTATTTAATTCTATTGACAACAGAAATAATCAATTTTAGCATTAAAACATAAATGTAAACCAAAATTAAATACCTTTTGAAAATGAGGTCGTACATTTGGATGCAATTCAGCATTCACTTCATTTCTATGTTTTCTATGTGCTTGTTAGGTAAAAATTGAATAATCTTTTCAGATAAGAGACACTTTGGAAAAAATTGGTTATACAAAGAAAATTACTCCTAATGCTGTAGAGAATATGGCATAGAATCTACAATAGTATTAAAAAAAAACAAGAAGCCGAAATTTTTGTTTAATGTTGAATATATTCGACAATCATAAATAACCCCAATATTCTTATAATTTTTTTTGGATATATGTCAATGTGTCAACAATGTTACAATGAATGAATGAATGGAGAGACATAAAAAAATTCTAATTTACTATTGGCCTTCCATTTATGTACTGTAATGTATTCATTCTTTTCCTTTATTTCTTCTTCTTTTTTGTAGGATTCATGTCCTGTTATTTTGATGTCTCATTCTTCCAATATGATCTCTCCATTCGCTTCTTCTATTTCGCCCCCATATTTTCTTTACTATATACAGTACATAAATATTTCATAAAAAAAGTGTGTGAAAATTTCTCTTTATCCGAATGTTCTGTACCGATATCACCAGAGATATCATCTTTTCACTATTCAAACATCAATAGATCTTCTATAGTCTACAAACTACAACTCTACACAAATACTCAATAAATACATTATCGATTAAAAGTAAATAGTTGAAAAATAATACAAAAATAGTTATGAGGAAGCAAATTTACAACATAAAGAACATGTCATAGTTGAATAAATTAATTTTTCTACAATCACACAGCCGCCAATTTCAATAAATTTCCCATCATATGCACACACATCGGGTACAATATTGTCGACGCGTGGTACCGATCAAAATTGTTGGTTTTTTTTGTTTTTTTTTTTTTTTTTTTTTAAAAAAACAACTTCGCGCCTAACATCGTAAAAGTATATTTTTACATAACAACGAGAATGTCTCATATATGTAGGTACATATATTGCGATCTATCCTCCTCGCATATCGAACATCAACATTAAACATGTACCTAATCATAATGGATGTGGCTCAATGTAGAAAAAGACCTTCTTTTCTCAGCCATACACAATAAATGTTTATATAAAACAAATTAAATTGTAAAACTGAAAAATAACAATGAAACTAATATGTAATTATAACATAAAACGATATTTTAATGATTGAGAGGCCATGACACATAGATGGCGTCTAAAGAAACTACATCATATTATTGGTATATGCCTATATGGAATTATAATTGGCCAAAAAGGTGCTATAATTAGATGGATGCAGTCATCATCACAATAAATTTTCAATTAAAATGAAATTATGGAAATTATGAGCGTTGATTTGCATAAAAAGAACGTAAAATAGAAAATTTGAATAAAATATATATCTGGGGAAATGGATAATCAAATGAATTTTTTGTGTTTGCATTAGTTGTGGCAATAATGTGGGACATTGTTAATTTTTGGACCAAGTTTTTGTTTTTTTTTTTAATTTTTGCATAATATAATAAATAACTGATGTTAAAATATTGTTAATGAAACACATTTTGATTAAAAAGCCGCTAAGTACCTAAATATTGTCATTTTTAAAAATATGTTTGATTAGCATTTTTAATCGGTCTCAAATTGTGTATAGCACATCAGTTGAACTGAACTTTCCTTTATAATCAGAAACAGAAAGAAAATCAGAAAATTACCTTAATTCTCTCAACTTTAATTGTTTTCTGTTCTCAAAAAATGTTTTTGAAAATATTTAGCAAAATTCGAAAAAAAAATTGCCAATTGTTATAACACCATAACCATAAGTTGAGATCTAAGAGGATACAAAAACAAAGTTTACTAAAGTATTTTAAAAATATTTCATAACTGTTGAACAATTCTTGAAAGAAATAACTTTTTCTAAAGAAAGCTAATGATGATAAATTTTTATTTCTACAGTAAATATTCCAAACATACCAAAGTGATAATATATTCTCTTTGATGCTATGCTCGTACGGGTAGTTAGAGCTAGTTATGCATATGCATTGCAGTATTTTTCTTATTTCTTCCAGTTTTCCGTCTAATAATATATAGATACAATATAAATGCATACATATATAAATACATATACTAAATATTTTACTAAATCTCTAAAATGTCAATAAAATAAGAAACAATTTCGAAAGCTTTTTTTATTAGAATTGGAAAAGTGCAAGGTTAATTTATCTAATCTTCAAATTAATATTCTTTTGTTTGCGTCGAGGTGCACATAATTAGGTAAATATGTCCAATGACTTATACGGATTATTTTTAAAGGTATTTTTAAATGATTAATCAAACCACATTAGAAAATTATTATGCATGTATGTAGGTAGATAATTTAATTTATCTTTTTTCAGTGCCAAATTTGCGCAAGGGTATTTTTTTTTTTTTGGTTAAAGAGTAAATTTAAAAATAAATTAATTTGTAAGTAGTGTTGTTCGGTATGTAATGTTAAACTGGCTCTGATTAAAGTATAAGAGTAAAAGTGATTTTCAGGTTTTTGCTATTGTATATAAGTATACATTATCTGTTTACTTTTCTTTTAGCGAAAATCGGACAAATGTAGAAAATTTATGGTTTTGTTGATCTTGCAACAATGTGGGAAATGTTTAGATTCAAATGAAAAGTAATTATTATGAATTTTGTAGCATTATGAAGTATGAAGATTCTATGTTCGAACTCGCACCTATACACAAAATAATTTATCTAGCTAGAGAGTGCGATGATAAATTTGTGATCTAGTAAATTACGCTTAAAACTGAAGATCATAATTTTAATCGATTTGAAACCATCAAGAAAGTAGAAGATTCGGTTTCATGCTCACTTGAAATGGGCAGCCGATTAGTGTTTATAATTATTAATTACAAAGAAAAGGGTTACTACTGTAGCTACGTAAAATCATTCTATTCGCACTCAAGTAATGAAGCGAAACTATACCAGATCGCGTATTAATCAGCTGCAAATGCAATTAATGAAAATGGAAAATGCCCTTTTGTTTTAATATAACAAACAAGCTTTAAAAGCCTAAATGTTCCGCTTTGCCACACCTACAACACTCTGTAGTCTGTATGGTGGCGTTTATATTGCATAATAATTAATGTGCCGAATTTAACGATCAACACTCTGTATATATGTACGACTGATTAATTTGGCATCAATAAAGGTCAAGGGGGCAGATATTTAGTTTGATGTTATGATGTGTGTTGTAGTTTTTATCTTATAATTGCAAAAATATTATCAAATTAGGCACCTCTAAATTATATATTAAGAAATTTTAAAAGCTTCATTAGTTTGTTGCAAATCAATTCTCAAAATTACTTTAATGCCACCACAGATATATGGCAATTTTCGTATAAATACAGTGTTTAGCCGTCTAAAGCTAAACAATTTTGGATAGTTGCTGAGTACGATCGCACAATCACACATACAACTCAAGAAAACCGCAGCATTAGTAAATTACAAGTAAAAATAAATAATGAAAAAAAAAAAAAATATTATAAAATATTGGCAGTCGATTTATAAACAATTTGTGTATAGAGTTATTGGACAACACAAAATCCCTTCACTTTGGTTTTAAACAAAAATATTTTAGAAAGAAGACGAGCCGCGTTTCTCTGCTGGCACACCGCATATAGACACATTATATGTGTAGCTTTATGAAATGAGAAGAGTATTGCATGAAAAATTAATATTACCTGTAAGAGCCATTCCGTATATGTACATAATTAATTTATAAAAATTGTAGGAAAAAAAAACCGATTGCTATAACAACTGTTTATATCCAGTTACAACAACACAACGGCTACAAAAATGTATTACAAATAAATATTATGAAATAGTTTTTTTTTTTTTTTTTTTTTTTTTGTATGAGGTTCATGATCATTTTAAGCGTCTTAAGACTTTTTTAATTGTGAAGAGCTTATTGATTATGCGATCAAACCATACTATGTGGGTATATCGTATACAAAAAAAAAGACATTTATATGGGACGTAAATTTAATATATTGAGTTATAATTGTATGGCCAATAAATCAATTCTAAAAATTATTGCATTGGCAACTTCAAATACCCATGAGGTCAGGAAATGAGGTTCAACAATACAATAACTCATCATAGGCTACTTGAAAGGATTAATCTGCAAAGGTCTCTTATGAAATGTCGAGTCTAAATTTAAGAAGCTTTTTTTTTAGAGGAGACCCATCAATTTGCATTCTTCTTGTTTGTCTTTTTTTTCAAACTTCCTAGAACGTATGAATTTAAAAAAACATACATACACATGTCGATTTGGATCCATAATAATTGCATTTAAACGAAAATAAAATTATTCGAAAGTGTTTATTAGCACAAAAATAGGACAACAATAAACAAACAATAATAAAATTTATCGGACGCCGAAGAATTGTTTACTTGGTTTAGTGAAAGCACCAACCAAAGTAACTTTTCTTTTAATTTCTAATAGAAGTCTATTAAATGTGGTTATTCTGTGAACAAAGAACGATGATCTTATTTGTATAGAAACACGATAGAGACGATTGTTATTTCATGAAAGTAAAAGACGAATCGTGGGCAAACATTAAAAGCTTGTTCGACATTACGTTTGTTTTCAAAGGAAAGTCGACGAAAAACAACATCGCTGATATGAAAAAAATGAGAATTAATAAGGAATGATTTCCATGCCATTCTTTTACAATTCCTTTAATCAAAGTAAAATTGAAAATAATCCATCTCTGATGCATGATCGTACGTCTTTCTGTAATCAAGATTCCAGGACCTAAGATGAAATGGGTACCTAATTTTCATTGATTCAAAATTTTGAAATGGCTTTGGAACTACATACATATATAGAATTATATATTCGATATATCGAAATATATTCAGAATAGAGAAAATATGAATAAGACAAAAATTAAAGAGAATAAAAAAAATTAAGATTTCATTAGTAGACGACTATAGCTGACTATACTTTTATGCTGGTTTTATTTAGACAAGACGAGTCGTAATCAAAGCAATAAACTCACTCCTATCCTCAATCCTATATGGGTTGCACGTTAATAGTCGGGTTTGCGTTACTATAAGCTGTGAAAGATAAATTCAAATTTTGTTTAAAAAATTGTGAAAATGAGGATAAACAGAATAATTTTATTATAAAATTTTTTTTTAAAAAAAGGAAAGAAAATCTCCTTTCTTCATTCAATTTTAGTTGCTATTTTTAATACAACATAAGAAAAAGTAATTCTGATCAAGTTTATTGTTGTAATCTTCACATAACTACTATATAAGAAAGCTTGTCAACAGGCAAAAGATCAAATTTTGAAAAACAAAACTCTGTTAAATCGCCTGATAACAACTTTCACCTATTCAAAACTACAAACATTTCATCCCACCCTTGTACCACCTCGTACACATTCATTTATATAGATCCATGCTCATGAATTATTTCAACAGTTATAGTCCATAAACTAAATTCACCGGTAGCTTATATTTTGTCATATTATAAACTAATTACGAAATTTATTATTTTAATCTCCCAGGTATTAGATCTGCATGAGCGAAAAAAAAACTTTTAAATAAAAAATCACACACTAAAAAGACAATTCTCATATTTTAAAATTAATTCGTTAGATGTTGCTATATTACATACATTATATAGTCGAAAAAGGATCCGGAAGTTCATCCGGGTCGTACATTTAATATTTACGAGTGTAGTATAGGTATTTATATATTAAGACTTTCGCTACAATATGCAAAACGCAAAAATTAATAATTATCAAATTAGATAATAATGCTATGTTGAGTGATTAACTGCATTTACCTTATTCGAAATAATTTTTTAATAATTTTTTGTTCAGAGGCATCCAAATATATAAATTCGTTAATCACCAGAATTGCGGACAAAAAAAAAATTTATTATTGAGTAACATACTTTTACACGATCTTTGTCTCTCTCATAAATAATTAATTTGTTTTGTTTGATCGTTCAAACAAAAAAAAAAAAAAAAAAAAAATTTTACAAAAAACCTCACTTTCAATTATATAAATTTAAAAGAATTTTTGCTTATCGTTCGTTATATGGGAAAGATTAAATGTTACAGTTGTTGTAGAAATTTTTTTATTTTATTTTAATTGTTTTATTATAATTGGTACACTATAGTTACGTACATACCTACAGTGTTTTTTTCTGATAGTACCTATTTAAAAAAAATTTCACTTAATTAGCATTATCTTAAGTTATAAAATAAAATATGATACGCAAGTGGTACGCAATAAAGAAACTGTAAAAAATTGTATAAATATGGACGAAAAGTCAACTCGGTAATTCAACCTAAATCCAGACGACGGTATTTCTAATATTATACCTAATAAAAATAACTACGTAAGAGAGTAGGAGTTGGTGAATTCTTTTTATGAACTCAATGTAGCCACTGAACATTTTTATATTAAATTAAATGGAGCCTACTAGTTTTTATTTTACGAGTTTTTCTGCGAGAGAGACAAATTCGAGTAAATAAATTTTAGATTTGCAATATCATCTCCATGACAACTTTGATCATTCCCACCTATTTCAAATTTTGTAGGCTTTGTTTTTTTCCCTATAAAATGCAGACTTTTTATAATCGATTTTTGGGGAAAAAAAAAATCTCTTTTCAAACTGTGCAACATCAACCGTTTCTGGTTTCTGGTTTCAGCGGTAATAAATGTTTTAATTTACTAGAGATTATGGTGAATTTTAGATAAAATAAGTAAAACGTTGAAAATTTGTGTCAAAAGCACTCCGTTTAATATCCAAAATACGTACCATTAAATGAAGACACTTAATTGTCAATATAAGGTGCAACTCTATTTATATACAAAATGTGGTGTTGTAGAAGCAATTCGGTGTACGGTGTTGAAACTGTTTAATAACTTTTCGTTCCATAAGACTCTATATTGTAATTTTATAAATTGTGGTCTTTTGTGTTATAATTTGTAACTTAAATATTCGTGTAACTATAACGTGTTAGAATGGTTACTTGGGTGCACCAGTCTCAGTCTCAATCTCAGTGTTTACGTGAAATGAGTTCATCATAAATAATCGAAAGTGAAACAATATTTTCATCATTCTTTTTTACATCCGTTTTTATTAATTTATATGTTTATTAAAACTATTTTATATTTTTTTGTGGACATTAGTTACATAATATACATTTATCAACAATTATTTCTTTAGTTAAAATTTTAATAGATATATTGCGGCTTATTCCGGTAAATTTACGCACAATTCGGTGAAAATGTTAAAAAATGCTATAGCATTGTTTGATGTTTCATTAATATGATTATTATAAACGCTTCCGGTAACACACATCCGATTGTTACCGTTAAAGCAATATGGTATACAGAGCAATTTGTATCCACTTTTAAATTGCGTTTATGGGTTTGGGTAGCAATTCCGATAACAACTACCTCCACAACCCCGATAATAAACTAAGCTTTAACCTATCCGTGCGGGGTACTTAGAAATATATGTCGGAATAGTGACTGTCGGGATTGTAACTGTCAGAATAGTGTCCGGTTTGTCTGATTCCTTTTTTAAACATTTTCATTGCGTTAATTTAGCGGAATAACCCCGAATATTGTATTAATATTTTACACTTTTAAAAATGGACAAAGAATAAATAACTCTGAAAGACAATTAAACATCAGACAGACCGGGCAGACCTCCAACTCAATCCGACTATGACAATGAAAACTCCATTCATACTCAATTCGTCTCAATATTAATAATATCAATAATATATGCAAAATATACTTGAGACCTGAGGCCGAACACCATAAAAAATTGGTATTGGTATTGGTATAGCATGGGAAGAATATACATAACATTGATAAAATAAAAATAAGTAAAAATAAAAAATACATAAATAAAATCGATAGTATTTATTACAAATAGTAAAAAAAATACTGATGAAAATAGAAATCTAACTACGAGTAATTACACTATCATCTTCCTGTTCTTTCTAATGTTGTTCTGGATTGTCCGTAAATATTACTCTTGACAATTTGCAATATAACATACCTTAAATAATTATAAATTACTTAAACAATTAATCATCGGGGACTGGATTACATCAAAAACTAATAATTCATTCATTTTGAACTGCGCAACAAAATATTAAACCAAAGCAATTATCCTCTTGAGTCAAATATTGCGGACAGCTCAAGCAAAATTAACCGCACATTTGTGAGCACAGAGGTGGCGGCACGTTCTAAATCTTGGTCCACAGTCAAAAATATGCACACAAAACAAAAAAACCACATGGTTTTAATATAGTAAATAATTTACCATATTATTATTGTTCTTACACCAGGGGCTACAGCTTTTCCTATGTAAGATCCGTAAGTATCCGACAAAAGCTTCCTTTCATTGTCTCCATTTTTACACACGTATGAAATTAATCAAATGGTATTATAACTTTGATACGAAGTTTATAACGCCCCTTAATATTAATCGTAAAAAAACATTTTTAACACAATTGTTAGTGATGTGCAGTATCGGTCTTTTTTGGTATCGGATAATATCCGATACATACTTTTCAAATATCCGGATACTTTT
>JANSTT010023435.1:0-39815 GCA_026745375.1 Platyura marginata | reverse complement strand
TATATATATGTTTTGCATTATGCATATTACTCTTTTGTGGGGAAAAATTACCAAAAAAGAACCAATCCGCCTACTAATATACATCTGAATCGATGAGGTTTAGTTAATGTAGGCTTAACGACCAATTAAAGCATTAAAACTAAATCTATAGATAAAATGCTAGACGTTGAACTTACAGTGACTATCGAATAATTGCGTGCGTGACCGATATATGGATGATGAAAGAATCGAATTGCATTTCATGTAAATGGACCAACTTTGGTAGGGCATTCCTAGGTGGATTGGTAAAATAATTAATTGTTTTTTGGCAGTTGAAAGAAAGAATTCGGTATCGACATATCGTATTTAGAATTAAATGGTCGCGAGACCAGGCCGTTACACCAAGTCAAATTTATAACACCCAAAATAATTAACCGATAATTGAAAATGACGAGCTCACATTAATCAAATCTATTGAAAAAGATAAATTCGAACTTTTGTGGTTAGAAAAAATGCCAATTTATATCAAATATATCTTACCAACATCCAGTTTACTTTCAATTTTATTCTTATCTTCATTTTTCAAAGTAATTAATGTGTCGATGAAATCATTTTTAACCGTTCCGTTACTTTCTCGTTCCTTCATTACATATTGAATTGTTTCACGAATGAATTTAGCAACTTTTGTGGGAAATATCTATTTTGATGTTTTTTTGTGGTTGTGGTATAAAATAAAACGAAAATTAGAAAAAAAAAATAAAAATATACCTTCAGCCCAAAAATTCTCGAAAGATCTGGTAAGAAAATTGTTCCTGTAAATTCAAAAGCGCGCCAAAAATTGAAATCCAAAATTTTTTTTCCCTGTACACGAAATTCACTTTTGTCGTCATTTATGCTATTTGCTTGAATACCATAGGCACAGCTGGCAATCACATCGGTTGTATATTTGGCACAAATATCCTTCATATCGGCCGAAAACGAATTGGTTTTGGCATCCAAAGGCTTCGACAGCATATATTTGTCCAATTGATTACCAATATCGTTCATCAAATAGAACATTTGTTTCATTTTGCCACTAGTAAATGTTGGACTTAACCGGGATCTCATCTCTTTCCATAGGGGATTTTTCAGGAAAAATAGATTATTATGTGAAAGCGGATCATGAATAGAATCAGCAATGGAATATCTGTGTTATGTGTGGTGTTATTTTGTTAACCTTGATATTTTGCTAAAAAAAAATTCCAAATACACAAACCTATCGGAGAATATATTGAAATCTTTTATCAATATTCTTTTGACGAGTTCCGGTTCCTTTATCAAAACCATCGGTTTATAGAATGTGTGCATACCGACGTACGGTTCATCTTTAGTTTTTTCATCAAAATACAATTCGGAAAATTGTTCGGCAACCGATGTTTGCATCAGTATCATTTTTTTGAGATTACCAAAAAATGGAATACCGGGAACGTGTTTGATATTTTTTCGCTTCCAATATAAATTTACGTAGTAACTCCATACGAACAATCCTATTGGAATCCAAAATAATAAGAGTAATGGTAGATAGATAAGATCCATTTTTATTTGGTTATTCTGAAAAGTTTATGAGAAATATTTAGCAGTAATATTTAGCACTAATTTAAAAATAAAATAAAATTCCACTGAGAAAATATTAACCAAGAAATTTCTTTTTAATGGAAAGAGTTACCATCATACATTTTATTAGGTTTCCAAAGAATAGAAATATTTATTTACATAATTCTTCCCTTTTAATAATTTTTTTTATAGCAAAATTTCTTTAACTTATCCATTGAAACGCACCTTTTATACACTTTTTTCCTTAATACAACTAGAACTTTCCCTAACTTGAAATGTTACAACATCGTTTTTTCAATGTCAATAGTTTAGTAATGACCGACTGCTACTAATAAAATAAATTTCGTTGCTTAAATTTGACCAAATATTTAAACACACATTTTTCTTATCACTGTTAACAGTGATAATCGTACAATACTTTTATGCGGTTACTTTAAAGTAAAATTTTGGTAGAAAAAAACCATCAAAATTCGTATATTAGTTAATGGTGGATTATTAACACATTAAGTATTAAACAAATTAATAGATATGAGAGGATAGATTATAGACAAATACATATAATAAATGCCTGTATTATATGTACAATTGTACATAGCATAAATTCTATATTTTCATATACTTTTAGTTTAGTCCAGGTTGCTTTAAAAATCCAATTTAGTACATATGGTATGTATGTATGTACCTACATAAGTATATAATTTAATTAATTTTCCAATTTACTTATATTTTTTAAATATTTATTTCATTGAATGAAGTAAAATGCACATAATATATATTTAATTTATATATATATATATATTTAATAATATAATAATGAAATATATTTTTGAAATATTCTCATATAGTAATATTGCTCGCTTCGCTTTTTTTTCAATACTCTTTTTGTATATAATTTTGTAAATCATTGTAAGTGTATACTTACAACACGTATAATATAGACGCACTGAAAAAACCCCTTTGTAATACGTGTTTCCCTCTTTTGGAAAATAAATATTCCATCTGTTAGATTTCGTTGAAAAAACGCAGTCATTGCTTTTTGTGGTGCATACAATAAACGACGCGCGCATTTTATGATCTAGTGCAGTCTCAAGCGAGTTATAAAAAGGCACACTATTCAGTTATATGACTACATTTTCTTACTGAGTAATAACAATAAATATGGTAAATTAGTCGCATCAAAAAAACTTATCAAAGGCAAACGATCCACTATAATAACATCGATTCGATCCCTGATTTAAACTATGATCTTGGGTACTTTTTCGATCGACTATTATTAGTTGTTCATCCAAATAGTTTTAATTTTGAAAAGATAAAATAAAAGGATCTTTGAAAATAAATGGAATCCAGATAATTGTATTAGAATTAGAACATAAAAAAGTTAAATTGTTTGTGTGTGTGTGTATATGTAGTTTTGGTTTGGGTTTTACAGTTGGATAGTAAAATAACGTGCTGTTCATATCAATCCAAATACAGATTTCATACAAATTGCAATAGATATATATGAATAGGTACTATATGTATAAATTAAGGTACAAAAAATTTTCTATAAAATAAATGTCTTGTCATACCACACTAAAATATCTTATTCAAATATGTAATGTAAATCATTCTGTTTAAAATTAATCGCTTGAGAAAATGTTAGGCGTGTTTTGAGCTCGTTCTAAACAAGTTTTTTTTTTTATATATTATTTCAACTTTTTTTTTTGTAATTTGGTAGATTATTATTTTTGAATTTATTTTGCATATATAATCAGCATTCAATGACGAATAGGTCATGAATCGAAGTTTTATTTTCTCATTACGTGTTATCTTGGGATAAGTATATTACTTACTTACTTATATACATAACAACATAAGATTAACAATACATCTATGTACAATTGAACATGTCTATTTTAAGATTAAACTGATTTTAACTACTATTTCTTTATAACAGCGATAGCAAATATCTTTAATTGTTAAGTTTTTGCTAAACTGATAAGATATTCTATTTCGAGAGAATGAATTTGCAACTATGTACTATCAATGATATGATATAATGAGCAGACAGTTCCACTTTGGGATTTTATTTTTAAAACCAATCGGAAAATACCAAACATTTTCCAGTAAAATAATTATTTTTTTGAAAAGATCTTTGCTTCTTGTCGAGAATGATTATGTTTTGTTTATCTTTAGTTTGTTTACAAAAATTATGCAAATTTTGAAACAAAACACATTCCATTAGTATTTATAAAGTGTCATTTAAAATTAATTTTTCGTTCTCATGCTGGAACTAGTTTTTGTTTGTATAGCTTTTAAGATTACGCAATATTTTTTGCGTTATTTTGTTATCTATTTTTGTAACTAAAAAATTGTTTGATATAAGCGCTCTTCTAATCTCTGTTTATACTCATTTGGCTAATATTTTTTTTGTTGAATTTGATGACTTTCGATGACTTTTGATTTTTTTTTTATTTTTCCATATTTTGGACATTTTCTCTAAAAATTGGTAACGTTTTGATACCAAGAAAACTTAAATGAATATCTGAAATTGAACAATTTGTAATTCTAAAAAAAGGCCATAAGTACTACAGAGACAAAATTCTTAATCATATGCCTATGTTTTTGATAGTTATGATCAGTTTGTTTTTGGATATGGGCAGGGTAGCTCTAAAAATACATTTATTTAAATTTTCTTTTGTTTTTTTATTAGGCCAATTTTACAAACACCAATTATTTATTAAGTTTTAACTATCCCAACTCGAAATTTCACATTTTTTTTATTTAAAATCAATCAACGTATACAAATAAATTATCTACAACAATGGATCTCTAACAATATTTAAGTAAATTCCTCCCTCAGCTTGAAGAAGCAAGGCATGCTTATCCAGTTTCATTTTTTTTATTGTTTTCTCACCGGGTGCGACATAATTATTTTTCAGAATATTTATTAAGCCCACTTTCGATTGCATAATTCCAAATCGATCACCAATACAATTGTGGGGTCCTCTGCCAAACGGCATATATGTATATTGATCAATGTTATCTCTATTGTCAGGTGAAAAACGTTCTGGATCAAATTTATTGGGATTTGGAAAATACTAAAAGAAAAAAGTTTTTTTCAATATCTAAAAATATTTTAAACGCAAAATAAACATACATTTGGATCTTTTTGAAGGGAATATGATGGTATTAATATCGGCATGCCATTTGGTATTTCATAATCTCCATACGGTTCCAGAGAGTAACTCTTCTGACCTTTTGGTAGGGTACATATACGATCCAAAAATGGTAGTGGTGGATATAATCGCAGTGTTTCTATAAAAATTTCCAATTTCATTTCAAATTTATTGATTCATCATAAATTACCTTTAACTATCATGTCCAGGTAGTCGATACTATGAACAGTATCGTACGTTAATTCACCATTATTATTCTTTAACGCTTCCCTTATATCGTTTCGTAATCGTTCTTGAATTTTGGGCTGCATTGCAATTTCATATAAAGCAAATGACATTGTTGCTGAAGTTGTTTCAAAGCCAGCCGCAAAGAATACCGCTGCTTGTGCGTATAATACATCGCCCCGGAAAACTGTAAAAAAGGTGGGTGGGTTTTAATTTTGGTTGGGGTTTTTACACTAAAATTTATAATTTTTTATTTCTCGACCATTTTCCATGCCTACCCCATCATGATGGTATCTTAAAATTAGGATTGTATGGAAAGGAAAAATGAAATAAATTTGTAGTTTTGCTTTGTTAAGAGAGGTAGACTTAGAAAAATAAAATAATCAATCATAATCAAACATATCAGATGTGTATGGTACATACCAGTATTGTATTTATCTTCAGCCTTATCTTTATCTTCATTTTTGAATGCGATTAATGTGTCGATAAAGTCATTTTTGACAACTTTACTTTTTTCTCTTTCTGCCATTGCGAACGATATAGATTGACGTAGCAAATTAGCCATATCTTTATGAAATATCTATAATTAAATGAAGCACTTAGATAAGTAGGATATGTAGCTGATAGAATAGATAATTACCTTAAACCCAAAAAGTCTAATTATTTCGGGTAAGAAGAAAAAGCTTGTAAACTCAAATCCTCGATACCATGTAAAATTAACAATTTTTTTTCCTTGCATACGAAATTCACTATTTGGATCGCCGATAGAGTTTGCCTGAACTCCAAACGCACAACTGGCAATCACATCTGTTGTATATTTGGCACATAAGTCCTTTATATCGGCCGATTTGATTGATTTTGTTTTTTCATCTAAATCCATTGACATTATGTAATCATTCAGTTGGATGCCAATGTCATTCATCAAATAGAACATTTGTTTCATTTTTCCGCTTGTGAATGTTGGCGTTAGCCTAGATCTCATATCTTTCCATAGTGGATTCCTCAGAAAAAATAAATTATAATAAGATAGACTATCGGTATGTGGACTCGAAGCTGAATGTCTACAGAAGGAAATGTTATTTTTAAATCTCTAAACAAAATTCTATGTCTGATTGGTCAAACCTATCAGAAAATAAATTGAAATCTTTAACTAGAATCCTTTTAATCAATTCGGGGTCTTTAATCAACAGCATTGGTTTGTGAATTGAAAAAATTCCAACATAAGGTTGATCCTTCGTTTTTTCATCATAGTAAAATTTGTTAAATTCATCGGCAACACATTCTTCTAAAAGCAAAGTTTTCTTTATGTTGCCCCATAGTAGATTTCCGGGAATGTATGGGACATTTTTCCTTTTCCAATAGGATTTGTTATGTGCCAACCAAACATATATGGCCACTGGTAGCCAAAATACTACCAATAGAGGTAAATAGGTTAGAAGATCCATTGTAATCTGTAATAGAAACATTTTTGTATGTTTTAATTTGTTTAAATGTTAACTAAATCAAAGTTTATTAGTGTCATTTGAATCATCATTTATTTTTCAAAAAAACTGTTAAGACGTTCGCCGTCCAATTGTGTGTTATTTCTTTCGGTGAGCGACGCATATTTTTTTTTATTTTTTTCTGTCAACATTATACCTAAGCTTTTTTTATATAAAAAAGTACCTACCACAATAATTCGGTTAAACCGTCACTGCTCTATGTAAAATCAAGGGCCCCGAGACCGTGAACTATACTGAATATAGGATTTTACATTATAAATCCAGTGATTTAATAATCATGCCCTCCAATTCATTTACCTATAGGATTTCATCTTTCCAATTTGGCTGAAATTTTTTATATACATATATGTACTGTACATATAGTAACATATCTAGCAAAGCGGTTTCTTGGAAAAAAAAATCTTAAAATAATTGCCTGGATTTTTAAAGAACAACTTTCACTTGCAATTTAAAAGAAATCTCAATCATATCAACTCTAACTATATATGTACATATGTATATGAATAATTGAAACGTAACTTAAACATATCTCTGGAAAATTACTTTTATTTACACATTAAGATCATAAGTGTCGGACACGTGTAAGCAAATACAAACTTATAACAAATAATTAATTTATTATTCGTTTAAATACCTCGCGAAAGTTTAGATTCTAAACGTCATTCAGCAAATTTTCTTTGGAATTTATTTACACAAATTAAAAATCACCGATTATTATATGATATGCAATAAAATAATAGATTGTCGAGAGACAATTTCTTATACGTCTTGTCTTACGAATTTTTGCAAAGACTCTAGATAAGTTCTACCTACATTTTGTTTACAATAAGTTTGCGAATTTTATAATCTCTCTTAAACCTGTTAATCTTATAAATGTTGTGGAATAATGAAATGAGGCAGCAATTCAACAATTCATACAAATGAGTGTATAGCTACAACATATGTACATAGTTTATACATAGAATGATTATTAATAATTTAATATTTATATTTTTTTTATTCAGTGTTATTACAATAATACTCAAAACTCAACAGATAAAATTTACTATCAATTTTCTTTTCCCAAAGCATTATGTCGGTATGTAATGTGGAGAAAAATAAAATTTAAAATCAAAGGCCAATACATTTTTTTTTTATTTAAGATCATCAAATGATAAAAAACTTATACACTGGACTCAAGCACTGTTTTGACAAATGATCAAAGTTCAAGTCATTGATCATTAATAATAAAGAATTATCGTATTATCGTATTATTGATAAAAAATACGGATCTTGTATTAAAAAATGTATAACAAGTACATGAAAAATGTATTGTTTAGCTCTTTGCACGGGGTGCCTTAAATAGTGTCCTTACATGATTCACCTAACCTCGGCTCTTGCTTAAAAATTAATTAAACGAAATAACTCCACCCTAAATATTATATTTTAAACATTTTTTGTTGTTTTTTTACTTTAATTATACATACATAAATCACATTTATTCTGGATTATCAAATAATGAATTGAACTCCACCTCCACTCAACTTTTTTTTATTAGGCGAATAAATATCAATATTAAATTAACAATAAATGTGGTTGCTGTATAAATATTAGTTATCTACATACATGCATATATAGTTGCGTAATATTTTTAAATGTTATTTAGTTACGTACCGGTTTTTCTTTGCTAATTCTATTCTATAATTTTTTGTCCATACAACATCCTGTCTGTTAAAAATAATCACCTATCTAAATATTTATATCTCATTGAATAGATACCTACCTACCGTTTTAACATGGTATACATGGCGATTAACATTAAATAGTTCTTGATATTCTAAAATCTAAACATTTAAACGTATTCTGCAATACATGCGGATTTAAAATCAAACACACAATCAATTCAAATAAATATTTTAATAAAATCTAAATTAATGGTTCTTTAACAATATTTAAATAAATGCCACCTTCTGCCTGTATAATTAGAGCCTTCTTTTCCAATTGAATTGTTCTCGGTGTTTTTGCGCATGGAGTTACATAATGGTTTTTAAAGAAATGTATTAAGCCGATTTTAGCCTGCATCAATCCAAAACGATCTCCAATACAATTGTGGGGACCAGTGCCAAATGGTAAATACGTATATGGTAGTAGATGGTGTTTGTTGATCGATGAGAAACGTTCCGGATCATATTTATCGGGATTTGGAAAGAACTGCAAGAGACAATTAGAAATTTTGTATTTGTTTCTATACACATTTATCATGTCACTATATTACTTTCGGATCTCGGTGTAGCGCATAGATCGGTATAATTATGGGCATCCCATTTGGAATTAAAAATTCACTATACGGTTCTAGGGAATATCCTTTTTCATTCTTTGGCACCGTACACATTCGATCCAAAAATGGTAGTGGTGGATACAAACGAAGAGTTTCTGTGAAATTTATTTTGAATTAGTATGCAAAAAAAAAACAAAATTAAGAATTTTACCTGACACCACCATATTCAAATATTCCATATTTTGAACAACATCATATGTTAGATCACCATTTAATTTCAATAGAGTTTCCTTGATTTCTTGTCTTAACCTTGTTTGAATATCACGCTGCGCAAATTTATGAATATTATTAAAACAAACATTCATATCATCATACTAAGAAATCACTTTACCTGCCAAGCAATTTCAAAAAGTGTAAATGACATCAGGGATGAGCTAGTTTCAAATCCAGCTGTAAAAAATACGGCAGCTTGTGCGACTAAAGTGTCACCCTGAAAAACTAGTAAATATAGTGGCTGTAGCAAAATTTCGACAATAATAACGACAAAAATGTAAAAAAAAATATTATTGCCACTTACTAACATCATCCCCACTACCCTTTTTCTTATGTGAATCTTCTTTTTTTAAATTAATTAATGTATCAATAAGATCATTTCTTTTAGTTCCGCTTCTTTCCCGTTCATTTATCACATAATTGATGGACTGACGCAAAAATGCCGTTGATTCGTGCGAGAATACCTTAAGAATCGTTTGGTCAGCATTTGGTCGAAAAATCGGAAAATATCCAAATTTTACCTTAAATTTAAAGAAAGACGCCACTTCCGGTAAGAAGAAGAAGCTTGTAAACTCAATTGCTCGATACCAACTGAATAGAAATATTTTTCGACCATTCTCACGAAATTCACTGTTTGGATCATGCAAACTATTGGCCAGTATACCAAATGAACAACTGGCAATAACATCGGTGGTAAATCTGGCACACAAATCTTTTACTTCACTCACAGGCGGTTTGTTTGCTTCGTCATTTTTGAGCGATAAAACTTTTGAATCTAATTGGATGCCAACATTGTTTACCAAACCAAACATTTGCTTCATTTTGCCACTTGTAAATGTCGGTGTTAGACGTGCTCTTAACTGTTTCCAGGGATTATTTCGGATGAAAAATAAATTATCAGTACCAAGAGCATCTGTGTGACTTGATGAATTTGAGTGTCTATAAAGGGCTGTCGATTAATTGTTGTCTTGAAATAAAACGTAACGTAACTCCAAAAACGAACCGATTATTAAAGGAAGAAAAATCTTTTACCAAAATTCTTTTAATCATTTCGGGATCTCTGATAAAAAGCGTTGGTTTGTGAAAAATATGAATGCCAACGAACGGTGTATTTTCGGCATTTTTGTCAAAATACATGTCGGTAAAACATTCGGCTACACATTTTTTGTATGTTATCACGTCTTTGAGATTGCCAATAAAAGGGACGGCTGGGATGTATGGGATTTTATTACGTTTCCAATAATTGTTCGTGTACAAGGACCAATAGTAAAATAAGATCGGCACCCATATCAGAAAAATGAGTGGGGTGTACGACAGCCAATTAAACATTGAAATCATTTTTACTGAAAAAATTAATTAATTTATTAAAAAATACTAATTTCTACTATAAATTGGACTATCAGCGGAGGTAGTAAACATAAAAAAAAATCTATTTTCAAATTTAAAGTCTAACACAACGCGTTCTTGAGTTATCGTTTTATAATATTTTTTGATTTGACTATCAATCACTGTTCATTTACTGTTTCATTTAAAAAGATAATTAAATAGATAATATAGGTGTCCACTTAATAATAATAATTAATTGTTGTTTATTTTATATTGGAAATTTTCCTTACATTAAAAATTAGAATATAACCGATACTGATCTCTCTCACTTAAATTATGTAAATGAAAAAGTGCCACTTGCTTAAATAGAGAATTTGCGAAGATCTTACATACGTACAGAATAGTTTTGAATTTGTGTGCAAATTTATTATTGATTTAAGTTTTAAGTCATAGTCATACTGAACGCAAACAAAACGTTTGTTTAGAGGCACTCGATTAATTTGTATGCATAAAAGAGAATGTTTCTAGCATTTGGAAACAACCAGTGTGAACTGACCTTTAACACCCAAATACCCGATAAACAATTTTAAATTTTGGGCTTAGCTGAGTCTTGTGAACTGAAATAAAACCATTGGGACAGTAAGACACACGACATAGTCCTTGTAAGATTTTTTTTGTAGTTTGGAGACTCTTTTGGATCTGTCTAGCAGTTTCAAGGGTCTGATAGATAGATATTTGGAACTTACTGTCTGAGGTTTTACCGTATGATAGACAGACTTTTTAGAATTGTTATACACAGGCACAGACCAATATGTTTTTTGGGAAGTTTGCTAAGTTTAGTTTAGCTTATTTGATCGAAATAAGTAGTCATTCGACAGATACTTTTGAATCTATCAATCTTAAAATGCTTATCGGGATATAAGCTGGGTTTTTTTCTGGCGTTGGTTATATAATGAAAACACGCATACGTACTCACTAACAAATTATAGATTTGATTTTTTTCCCATAATTTTTTAAAACATTTAATTATATTAAATATATATACACATTAAATACCTAGCTATAATTTCATCCATCTAACATGTCACAGTTTTTATGGAAATTTGTGTATGAAATAAAATATAAGTAAATCTTTCGTATATGTCTCAGAATCAATAACCACTTGTCACGTTTTTTTCATTACAAGTCATTTGGAGTCATTAGAGCAAAATGTTTTTTTTTTTTAAATCAGTTTAAGCGATTCTATATAATTATATTGTAGTAATTATTAATCGCAGCTGAAGTATAGTTATTATCTGACAAATATTAGTGACTTTTATGTCGTTCATTTTGAGATTATTATTCATCAAAATAAAAAAAAATATATGCCTACACATATCATGAACCAAAAATCAACAAAATTCATTTTGTTGTTGTTCTACTATTTGCACCACAGGAGAAGATCTACAAGATTGGAGACATTTCAGGGAAAGATCAACAAGAGTTTACATCGTTCCCTTAAAATAAATTAATATCGAATGAACATAGATCCATTAGAACGGCCATCTTCAATAACCCTTAAATTTCTAAATCCGAAATCCGCAAAAACCTGGCAAATGCGCTGTCTGTAGAAAGTAGGTTTCCAGGAATAATAAAAAATAAACAATTACTCTTAATGAAATGTAAATAAAACAAAATGATTTCTAATAAACGGGAAAAAACTTTATGTTCGTCTTTTGGGTTGCATGTATAAATTTCTGTCGAAGATCAACAAAATTGGAAAGTTTTCAGATAAAGAAAATTCTAGAACTATTCCAGTGGAAATAGAAATGCTATCAGCATCGGGGGGGGGGGACAATGTGTCAATATTAATGATTCTGTCTTGGGACCACTTGGCTTCATTGGAAACACCTATCTATCTAGAACTATTAAAATTTTTTTTATTTCTTATATTTAATTTTTAATAGCCACAATGCCATAGCATCGAGGCGATACAATTGGATCAAACAGTTGAACAATAAATGAATTAGAAATTCCATTTTCCTTGAGATACAATAATCTGTCAAGTAGAATTAATGTTTCTAATATTGGTGCAAAAGACATTCGAATCAAGTAAAATAAATTCAACAAACGTCCTTTGTGTTCAAAATCGAGAAAGAGTTGATCAATTTCATTGTCGCTTACATCTAAATCGATAGAACATCGTTCCGAACATTTTCTTACATAATCCACAAAACTGTCGCACTTTTTAATCTTTCCAATTTGTAGAGAGTTCTTTAGTTCAGGATGTTTGTCTGCAATAATAACTTCGAACAAGGATCGATAGAAAAGAAATGTATTCGACAATTCTTGTGCATTTATTGTTCTGTGGATAGATTGAGAGGCAAGCATTCGGGCATTTCGTCCCATATAGAATTTCTGGAATTAATTTGTTGGTTTTGTGAATGCTGCAATAAAAAATTGTTCGTTTAACCTACTTTTTTCTGAACAAAGTCACTCATTGGAAAACCAGTTTCCACCGATTCCACCAGTTGTTTATTGCCGAAAAATTCATCCTTCTTAAATTCTTCATGAAGCAAATGGTAGCAACAACCAACATTGCACAGACAATGAATGTTTATGTTTTTGGTAAAAATTTTCATACAACTGGCGGCTAAATTTCCGCATGTATGTAGACCAGCAAGACAGAACGCTGAGCAATTTTCATTGATAAAATGACTACCGAACAATTCAACAAAATCTGTTTCAGGTGTTATGAAGTGTGTCGTTGTTCTATAGTTGCCTGCTGGTTTTTCTACGTATAGTGGTTTTGGACTTTTCGATCGTTTTCCTTTTCTTGGTGGTGTAATGCCATTCTGTATATCTTCAGCTCGTTTCGTTAAACCACTCCACGCTTTCTGGTAGAATTAATGATGAAATAGAGTAATTAATCAATCTTTCTTGTTCGAGGTCATTTAAATTACTTCAAGTTGAGAGCTACGCTTAAGAGCGCCTTCCGTATTCGTAACATTCGAATCAATACCAAGAACGTTTAGGCCATATTCCAATGATAATCGCGATGATAAATAACCTTTTCCATCACCAGCATCGATTACAGATAGTCGGTCATTTTTTAATGATATTGTCTTGTAGGTTGTCAAATTGGCTACAAGACCTGCAATTGTCTCCACCTATAAAAATATGTGAAATATTAGTCTATAAATTTATTTCGGTAGAAATAATGGGGGACGTGACTATTTATAAATTACTTACCTCACAACACTTTTTAGGAGACATAAATTCCTTAATTTGAAGTTTGTTCCCATTATATAAATTACAACCAGCCTCCAAAAGTTGTTTGTTCAATTCTTCCGGTGATAACCAAACGTTTTGTAACATATCCATAGTGAAATGGTTGGAATTTTTTAAAAATCTGTAAAAATTCGTAAATTCATCATTTGGTTGATAGATTTCGCTTTTATGATTCCAGAAAATATTGATGGCTTTGTCAATATCTTCATATGATCGTATTTCATCGCGAACTTCTTGGGGAATCAATGTATCCCATAAATTATCTGTTAAATAGTTTACCATATGACAATTGGCAAACGGCAGAAACACTTTTAAATATTTAATGATATTTTCTAAATGAGATTGAAGTGCAGTAACGCTGATGTTGGCCATGATCTTAAAAATTTAAATCATCAGCATTCGGATATTTTCCATTAATTTTTAGAAGGGCACACGCTTTTTTAAATTGAGCTCTGATTTGATTCACTAATCCAAGGATATCGATATTTTCGTCATTTGTCCTTGGAAATGTATCCAGTGAATTCTTAATTCCTTCCAGAACCTTGATGATTTTTTCTGATTTTACAGTTTTTAAATAGACCGTTGCAATACCACAATAATAGCCTAACTCGGCACCAAGTTCTGCACCTCTATGATAGCCAAGATGGTATCCTTCGGAATTACCAGCTGTTAGGCCGTCAGCGAAACCTTCCTCGTAACTTTTTTCCGTTAGACTCTCTTCCGTTAGCAGAATATCATTGAAGATGTCATTGATGTCACGTTCATTTTGTTGTGTACCAATTTGACTCATAATTTATATTAATTAAAGTGGTAAAAGTATACTTTTTTGTTGATTTACTGCATATATTTTCTTAAAAATGTAATCATTTCTCAAAATTCACGTGTGTGAATAAAAATTATGACATTTCAATACGGGTCTGTTCACTATAGGTAAATAACGTTTTTGCCATAACCTTTTTCTGGAAAAAATTAAAAAAATTGTTATTTTAAACCATACTTGTTACTTTAATATCAATAATTATTCACCAAAAAATTACTTTGCGTGGAATTAATTAATGTTTTATACATTTATTTGTACTTAAACAAAAAACGTTTTCAGCGTTTGCTTACCAATTTGAAAAGAATGACGTCACCTGACAATGATGAATATAAATGTCAAAATTAGATTTAATATAATTCGTGCAAACTCCTTGTACTTTGTGAATTTAGCAGAAGAAAAGTTTTAAATTAACTAAAAAATACAAATACATTGTGGATCAGAATAAAATATTATTGTCGCGATATTTCACATACATAAATTTGATTTATAACTATTTGTTTGCTAAATTTGCATCGTTAAAAACAACAAAACTTAGGAGCCACCAACTAGCCAACCTAACTTTTTATTCCAAATTTTCTATTTTTACTTGGCACCGATATTTTTCGTAATCATTTTGTGTACTTTGTATTCAACACATTGCACCATTCATATAATATCAAAATTATGTTCAGTTAATTAACAAATTTGTAAAGCTAAGTAAAGAAATTGTGGAAATTTGTTACAAAAGAGAATTCATTCCAAACAAATAATGGCCAAATACTATGAAACAATCACCGTTTTCAACTTCAGCTGGGATCAAGTGGCCCAAGGTTTCTGGAATCGCTATCCAAATCCCCATAGGTATTTATGAAATTATTGATTTATATGTCGCAACAAATTTTCTACACTTTCACGGCATTTATTATGCAATCGATTGGAAAATAAATTTTTAATTTAAATTTAGCTCACACGTCTTGACCGAAGACACACTTGAACGTGAAATAAAAAATGGTAAATTGCATACAAAAAGATTGCTGTCCAAAATTAATCCGGTACCGAAATGGGGCGAACGTTTCTACAATGCTAAATCGGTAAAAATTGTCGAAGAATCTATTGTCGATCCAAAGGAGAGGACGTTGACGACTTACACAAGAAATATTGCATTTACCAAGGTCATGGTGAGTATCCGTGGGTGTTTAAATTAAAAGATTAGCATCCTATTTTCTTATACATTTTATGTATAGACCGCTAAAAATTTCTTAAATTTATGAATGGGGTCAATGTAATTCATTTTAAGTGATTAACTATTCTATTTGTATTAATTAGTTAATTCTTCTTTATTGTATTGAACTAATAACGTCTTTGTATGCATGTATATTAACTTAATGTGCTTATTAGGATTATCGCAGTATTTAATGTGTAAAGAAGAATCATAATAATAGATCAAATAATCTTTTACAAAATTCAAAAATTTCATCCCCCTTTTTCTTTTATTCCCACATTTATCATTTATATCTCACATGTGATCGAATCATTAGGCTGATTGATTGAACTGATTTTCTAATTTTTTCACGACCTAAGCATCTAAATTCTAAAATGTACTTAAATATTTTTCCTTCAATTCGTCAGGTCCTTTTCTGACAGTCAATGGACAATCAAAACACTCAATTTGAAAATGAAATCTACACCTTTCCCCCCTTCCTATAATCATATCAATCAAATTGTTCGTATAACTTTTCAATAACCATTTCAATTTCGATTGTAGAGCGTTGTCGAAAAGGTTGTCTACACAACATCCGATGAACATCCTGGCAAAACAATAGCAATCCGTTCGGCATGGATAGATTCACAAGTATTTGGATTTTCCCGAGCAATTCGTGCTTTTGGTGTTGAACGATTCAAGAAAAATTGCAACAAAATGGTAAAATAAACGTTTCCCTTTTAGGAAATTTCTATACGAAATTATTTTGTTAAATTTCAATTAGGTATTTGGTTTTAATTATGTACTGACCACAATGTTTCCTATTCATACAACAACAAATAATCATCATTCCGATCACAATTATATGACAAAGGCTAGCAAAATAAAAGAAGCTGCGAAAACAGCATCGGAACAGGTTAAAGCTCAAGCTGAACAGATCTATCAAGCGTATTCGGTGAAAAACTGAAATCGAAATAATGAGTCAACAAACAGTAAAGTTGATTAGTGAAGCCGATTTGATAAGTTTTTTTTAATTTGAAACTAGGGTTGCCAATATAGGACACATTTTTGTTTGGAGATTTAATCTCTACTGGAACACTGAAAAGTTGTGCTCTTTTTTTAAAAAGGGAGTTCCTAAATTTATTAAATTACACATTTGAATTGACAAGCATTGGGAAAATTTAGAGGTTCTTACGTACGTTTTAAAGGATAGCCTTTTTAAAAATTTTCCTTGTGTTATTTAGAAAATTAGTCTGAATATAAATTGTTTGTAAAACAAAACAAATTACTGTTGAGACTTCAGATAAATTGAAATAGATTGTTTTTTTTGTGTGTAAATTATCTGCAACTAAATTGTTCATGAGATAAATTCCGTTGAGAAACATTGTCTCTTATCCACTTAACGTACTTACCCGTGTCAGCATCTTACCGGAAATGTTCAACACATTCGAGTGGGACACTGGCGACCATTATATTAAATTCGATCATGATTGCAAAAATCTCAAAATATGGTATCGAACATTTACACAACCAGTTAAACTTAAGCACAGAGACTGCAAAGCTGCAACTAAGCAGTTAAACATTTCACAAACTATCAAAATAATAAATATGCCACAAAACACACGTATCATCCGCAAAAACGAAAAACTATATTGGCAACCCTACTAATGTAAACGAATTTTAAATTGTGTGCAATGTTAGGCGAATGTTTTGTAAGAATATTGTGTTAAATATTAAAATAAATTGTTAAGATTTTAGAAATCATTACATACAAATCTGTAGATAAAAAATGGTGAAAGCTTAAAATGTACATATGTGTACATATGTGTATACTGGTGTGTCTGTGGGTGTGTTTGTGTGTTTTGTCATAATAGTTTTAAACATAACAAAAGCAATGCATCTAGTACAAAAGAAAAGAAAAATGTTTTACTGCCTTTATAATATGTTAAAATATTTTGGTCTCAAAGCCATAGAAAATTATTTCCGATATGTAAATGCCATACATTTAATTAATAACACCTTATCCCCTTTTCCTCAATTATACCATACATTTTCATTATTACAGAATCATTTTATACTAAATAATTGTATATTGAAATGTTTTATCATCAATATAATCAAAAACAATTTTCTGGATAAACGTTTTCCCCAATCAATAAATATATTTCTCATTAAATTCATTCCAATGATCAATATTAATTATTATGTAATTTTCATCTAAATAATCTTGTACGATATTGAATAAATATTTTAGAAACAGTTCACTACAATTTTGCAATTTGATTAAATATTTTAGGTATTTTTACCACCTTTAATTTAAATATGACATGAATCTTGATTGTTTTTCTGTTTCAACTTCTTTGAGGTCCTTTTTAACATTTTGTTTTTAACGATTGTTAAATAAAAGATTTTACCCGAAAAACGAACATTTTTTACATTTACTCTCAACTCCTTAAGCTTCATAACAAATAACCTTAGAATAATTACAGAGCTCACAAATTCGAAATTGGACTGATACAGCACAGTTCCTGCCTTGAAGAGAACGAAACCGTCGAACACATTCTTTGTGAATGTAACATTTTCGCCTAAGGAAGACTA
This sequence comes from Platyura marginata, assembly GCA_026745375.1. Classification (NCBI taxonomy): domain Eukaryota; kingdom Metazoa; phylum Arthropoda; class Insecta; order Diptera; family Keroplatidae; genus Platyura; species Platyura marginata. The sequence goes on along the minus strand of JANSTT010023435.1, from coordinate 21,634 downwards.
CTACTTATTGACCCTAAAGGAAGTATGACATAAAATGACTCTCACTTTCAACATATACCATATATTCAAATTTATCAGCAGTGCCTACATTGTTTAGGGGACACATAAAACACTTATGACGTTAGAAGCGGCATCAAAATGGATCTTAAGGGTCGCAATAGTGCGGAAAATAGCTTTTTTAGCTGTACGGCTAAATGACTAAGCACAAAACTACTTTAAAATTTGTTTTTTTCCATAGAGACTTTTCTTCATTTTCAATGGTCAACTTTGTTGCAGTACGAACCGCCTCTCTTAGTTAGCTATAAGAAGATTTTTAATTTTTTAAATGATTTCGTAAAATCGTGCAAAAATATGTTCTCAAATTCAGAAAATCATCCTACTATATACGATTTTAGTTTTTGAAGTTGACAGATTAATTACCCCAAATTAATTTATTTATTACTTTTCTTTTGGTTTCTTATTTTTAACAAATCACGCTATGATCGCATAAAAATAACGGATGCAACGGATAGAGTAAAAAATGCATATGTTATGTCGTGATAAAGTGTCATTTGTATATACGCTGACGTATTTATGGACTTATTTTTTCTATCTCAATTAGAATTTTTAAATTTTCCTTTTCCTCTTTACAACAGTACAAGTTACGTGTATAAAGAAAATTGTGTTCACGTCACGTGTTTAATAAATAATGGATGAGCAAGGACAAAAAGAAGTTCAACAAAAGGATAATAATGGAAAATATTATGTTTCAAAAGGGCTAAGACCACGTCTTTTGTCGTACAGCATAGCGCATTTATGCATAAAATGCCAAATTTATTTTCATTCATATAGAAATTTATTTATTGTTAACATTTAAGGGTACTCTCTCTCTCTCTCTCTCTGGATGTGTCATATTTACCCATTGTGTTGTAGAAATAACCGAAGTGTCCCTTTTACGACAATAAATTAAATAATTTTACTATCCGGAAGATATGTGTGAATGGGTTTTTCTATCAATTCTTAATGAATCGTGAAGAATGAATTATTTTCTATATCATAAAGATGAGGGTTGAATGAATATTTTGTGACAATTTGACTTTTGTTTAAATTATTGAAGTCGAAAACTTTTAAGAGCCATCATTATATATTTATTTATATAGCATAAAAAGTGTCGTATCTTAATTTTGTTTACAAATTCATATCGTAAATTATCCAAGGATAAGGACACGCTCTCGATACTTTTTGTATATTTTTGAATAAGAAACAATATTTTTAAAGTGCAATGCAACTCTATGCTCATATGCTGGTGTATCATTTTGAAACCATAAACAATTTTTAATTAAATAAAAAAAATTCTCAAGTTTACAGTTCAATCGTCTTAGGAATTTTGATGCTTGATTATAAATATGTACTTTTTGAATATTGTTGGTGTTTTAATTAAGTATACATAACTAATGTGTTATCCGTTTGCTTTGATTTAATAATAATGTGTTTGAGTTTTAACACGTTTTTCTATTTTTTTTTGATGTATATGAAACTTAAGTCGGTTTAAATTATAAGCGCATGGATTATTATATTTTAAACATGAAACATGACACTTTCAAACATCGTCCCATATGTTTCGTGGCCCCCAAGGCAATTAATCATATAAATATATGTAAGTATATGCTATACGTGAAAAAACGCTTATACTAACTAGCTAAGTAGTAGTAGTTGGAGATCAGACAAAAAAAAATCTTGTTCTTTCAGATTGCAATTGGATACATATGTTTACAACTTTAGGCTAAAGGAATGGATATCACAAAAAATAATTTTGTATTTAGAATATCTAAAGTTAATACAGTGAATGAGTGAAACATCTCTTTCTTTATATGAATAACCGCCAAATATACAATGCCTAAGTACTACGACTTATTAGAGGTGTCCACGCATGTAAATTAAAATTACAAAATTTAGTAGATAGCTACTCAAAATTATAAGACATAAGAAATAATTAATTACTTACAACACATTTTTTGATTTGTGGCTCACTGTTTATTGGGTTTCATAACTGATTATAACACTCACATACTAGTTGTATTAGTAATTTTTACTCTATCATATATGTGTTATTATAGGCGAAGGGCTGCATACAGGTTTAAAGGTTAAGTCCGTCCAAATCACCCAGTCCCCAGGTCAAATACCAGCCTCGACAAATGCCAAACCCAAATGCATTCTAATGAAATTTTCGTTTTAAGAACCAATTCTATGGACATTAAGATTCGAAGCCTGACGTTTAGACTCTTTGTGTACAGGTTCTGGCCCTTCTTAAGACCTAAACCTTCAAAAAGCCTCTAATTTATAATTAGGCAGTCGATCAACTCAAGGTGGATAAGCAGAATCACAATTTTTGTTTGAAATTTTTTTTTGATATTACATTATTATATAAATTTCCCCCATATTATTTATGGAACGCTTCAAATTGTTTCAGGGTAACCACTGACAGGTCTTTAGAAATATTCGGTGTCATTTTATTTATTTGATAGATTAATTTAATTCTACCTAATGGGCAAACAAGCCATTTTAAGTTGAAATACGTAACGCGTTCCGTTAGTCCCCATTTTATATATTTTAATTGATACAAAAAAAAAGTATATAAAAATGTTATGGCAGGATTTTTTTTATATTTTGTTATGTTTATGTGTAAGTATACATTTCAAAACAAAAACAAACATAATTTTGCTACACCACATCAAACGCTGAGTATGGTCCATTTATATAATACCACATTATGGTAAACATGTGTGAACATAATTTGTTGTATATTTATCTTTTTATGATTAAATTTTGTTATTTCACCGCATTTTTTCCATTTTTTTTTTTGGTTTCGTTTTTCTTTGCCTAGGGCCCACAAAAAAACGTGCGATGATATTTTACGTGTACATGAACGTCGGGCTCGGATATATAACTAATTTTTTTCCGATGCTCTTTATTAATTTTGAAGCGATATAAAAACATACACTTTATTTTTAAAAAAAATATAAATAATATATTTTTCACTTTATTTTTGTTTTGATTTTATCGCCCAACCATCATAATAAACAACATAACTTAATGAATTACTCATTATTCGTCAAATTATGTTTTTTACGTACTTGATATGATGACATGAACATTTTCTTTATAGGATTTCATGGATCCCTAAAACGGTTGTGTAAGTTGTGTAGTTTTTCACTAGTTTCGCTTTTTTTGTAATTAAATCATAATTAACTACCTATGCATGCAACATATCTACCTATTTAAATTATACAAAAATAAAAATGACAATAAAAAGTAAACACTGTAGAGTTTTCTGAAGTCTCTATTTTTTACATTAGCATACCGTTTAAAAACCACATTTATGATGCAACGAGCGAATAACGCCAAAAATGCAAATTGAGTTGAATTAACAACTAACAGATACATACACGGGTCTGCATATAATTGCATTACCTTGTCCATGTTTATACAGAAAACATAAAGCTGTAACGTAAAAAAAAAACAATAAAAAAATTTTTTTTAATAACCATTTTTATTCCAATTAGACGCTTCATATATAACTACATAGAGAGAGAGAGATACCTTTTCCACATGCATATGTATAATATATACAAATAGGACTGTTTTCATTAAATTTCTGGGCAAATACACCTCACCAAAACCGACCCCCCCACACAAAACCATATTGCATTTGAACGATAAATAGCGTACACCCCAGCATTATACGCTATAGGTTTGGGGTTGATATAACTATTTTTTAAACCATTTTTACACAATATTCAAATACGTTTTATACTCGGTAATTAAAAGCAAACAAATTAATCCCAGTACAAACCGTTCCAGTTAATCCTCCCTGCGTTTTTTTTTGTTTTTTGTTTTTTTTTTTTTTTCATCAGAGCGCATTTAATAACCAAACGTGATTTTGGCAACGTTTCGCATTCATTTCCTATTTACCAGACATAGCAAATAATCAGAAACAAAACCAAATCACACTGGCTGGCTTTGCAATGTGTATATAATGTATATGTTTAATTATAAAAGCTTGTGATAACAACGATAAAATGGTGTATTAGGTGAAATGGATCTGTGTTTTGCGGCATAGTGAAATTATATTTAATTGTCAGTTTTTATAAATACAGAAATATAGAAATTTATCGAAATTCATTTTGAAATAGAATTATTTTTTTGTAGTATTCACTCCGACCCAATTTATATTCGATTAAACTCTCTGCAGGTGATGTTGAACTTTTAATAAATTTAGTTTGGAAATGAATTTAATTTTATTTGCATTATAGAGAAGATTGTTCGTAAAACAATTTTGTATTTACACTAAGTACATTCGGTAATAATTCCGAATCTACCAAGAACTTCTTGAATGATTTTCATCTAAAGTAACAACATTATGAGTATCTGTCAAGCCAGTAGATTTTCCAATCATTTCTCGATTTTCAGTTTTTTTTCCTATAAAGTCCAGTAAATTGTTCTATAGTACATGTGCACTTTGAAACGATACATGATTTTTATCCGGATCTTTACTTATTAAGAACCAGAATCCAGAGTTTTTAGTCTTTGCATAAAACAAGCAGAGAGGCGAAAAAAATATATTAGAAAACACCATCTATGTGAAAAATCTTTACAATGTATAATCAATACCTATATATTCGTATAGGTAGGTCCAATTATACAGATACGTTTCCAAACTAAACGATGAAATTATAAGTGAGTTACACACAAATCTATCCGATATTTTTTGCGTATACAAAAAAAAAATCAATTTACATGTAAAATAAAATAATTGGTAACGAATTCTTAACATTGAAAAAAACCCATATAAGAAATAGTTAATATGCGCAAGAAACAAGTCATTAATAAAATACCAAGTACATTAGACATAAAGGTTGGTGTAATACTTACTGATTTTTGTTTTCAGATAAATGGTAAAGATTCATAATATTCCAAGTTCATTTGAATCAAAAACGAACATTAATTTAAGTCTCAATGAATCAGTACTTAATTTTCAAACTGATGAGTTTTAAACAAACAAACAAATAAAAGAAAGAAGAAAAAAAAACTCCGACAAAAACAAATATAGTAATTAATTAATGGTTCTCTATTTAAAATTAATTCAAGTTCACCGCAATTACTCAAATTTAAATTTTTAATTAATTGGTCGAATCCCAATTTAAACAATCTGAGAATATTGTTAATAATAATGCAGTAAGCATAGCTTATTGTCTATGGATATATTTGGGTGGATCAAAAAATATGAAAAAAAAGTCATAAAAAAGTGTCTAATTTATATTGTAGTGTTCTCATAAGATTTCATTTATAATTTATATGACGCTCTTCAAATTCTAAAGTGTATAGTATTTATTATATATTCTCTACCAGTGGAATACTTTTTTTACTTCAGTATATTTTTGAGTATTTCTAATCAAGTATATATGTATGCGTACTACTAGCCAGCTATGAATAGCGATAATATTAACAGTAGCAATATCAGAAATTATTGTATATTTATATGGAATACCTTTAAAAAGGTAGAAGCTATTTTTCCGGTCGCTTGGCTGATGAGGGTATTCTTCAACTAAATATTCGTTGACAAACATAAACATATTTATTAAAAATAATTTCTAATGTCAATCTTTTACTCATTTTGAATGTCTTTGATGTTTCCCCACATAATTTAAAGTCCCTCAGCATCAATTCATTTTGTTAATTAATAATCATTAATTTACACATAAAATTTGTTTTAAACTTAAATAAGGGGACACGTATAACATTAAAAATAGCACCAGAGGAAATTAAATTACTTTACGGTGCATGAGGCGCAAAAAATATGAAAAACAACACAAAAAAAAAAAAAAAAAACAAAATCAAAATTAATCTCATCATATTTGTTCCCGCTATAACGGTGGAGATGAGGTGTTATTTCTGGCTAAACTAATTGTCAGCATGTGTTTTTTATGTCAAGATGGTTGAGAAACGAAAGGTTATATAGTTCATTCAACATGTTAACATGTTATGTTATTTTTTAGCATCAATTAATTAAGTTAAAAAGGATGATGTTATGATAATAAAGTTCTATCTATAATCTTCGAATTCGTTTTTATTAAATTTTTTTTATTAAGAATAGATTGTTGAAAATAGAATTTTTTTAAATAATAGCATGAATACAAGAGTTGACTAATTTGTTTTGGTTAACCCGTCAGGAATATGATTTTTCTTTTAGTAAATAATTTTTCCTAGCTCCTTAGAACATTCTAAAATTTTAATTGGTATACACACAATATGTAAATTAAAAAAAATTTCTTTGAAAATATGCTAAAAATTAGCTCCTATATTTTGTTATCGTATTGCTTTCATTTTGTGCGGACAAACATACTCCGAATTAGATTAGAATTTAAATTTAAACTTTAAGATCCCCCTCCCTACCCCGTTCATATTTTAAGGATGAAAAATACCTACGAGCTGTATCTTTAATTACAAAGTCTAAACTTACTGTCAAAATAAAATTATAATTAATTTAATATGAAAAAGTTAAATTCTTTAAAAAAATAAAGCTAAAAAACGTAGCACCTTCTAAACTGACGTAGGTAGGCATACAAGAATTATTCTAACTGTGTGCGATAGTTCCTGATAAATATAAATTGATTTTATTTGGGCATTTCATTAATTAATTTCTTGTTTCTACCTGGGTACTTAATTATTTGTTTAGGAAAGCATTAACAAAAATATATACTACCCACTGTTTCAAATTATACTAAATACCGGTAATTTTACACAAATATTTCATTAAATTAATAAAAAGCAATAAATCTTCCAGAACAGGTTAATGCTTTATTCGTATACGTACATCATACTATAAAATATATATATACATATATATGTATATACATCTATATGTACGTACAAAACAATTCTGGTACACGTAAATTTTATTTTGCTTCTTGTAATTAAAATCAATAATTAATATTTGGCCACCTATTGTGCAAGAATTTTACAACTTTTTTTTTGTACAATCAACGGGTCAAATTTGATCGCTATAAATTTAAGTTTTTTTTTCTGATGTATGACATACGTATACATACATATGTATATCCATGACCTTTATATATTATTTGATACCGCATTTACCCCATTCAAGTTTTATATCGTATATGTATATGGAAATTTGTATATCGTGATAAAAGCTCATTCATTCATTTGTTAAGCTTTTTATATTTATTGATTTTCGTATAATATAAGTATACCGACAAATAAAACAGGATGCATAACTCAGAATAAGTATCTTTTTATGGTGTATTCAGTTATAGTCATTATTTTAATATATGTATATATATATATATATATACTAAAGTAGTAGCAATGCGCATAGGGGTTAAAATTGATATTGTATTTATTAAAATCACATCGATAACATTGGGGTAATGTACCATAAATGGTATCATTCTTTTTCTGTAAATTGTCCTATTTCTCTCTCACCGGCACAACCCCCCCCCCCTTTGCTCTCCTACACTCTCTCATTAAATTTACATATCTCTCAATTTGATTTAAATATTCATATTATTATAGAAGTGTAGATTAAATTTATGTATATTGAGTGTCAAAATAAATATGTTCCGAGACCATTAAAATAACATATTAGGCAATTCATTTCAATGTGTGGTAAATTCTTATTTATTTCGTGCCCAACATGTGCCGAGTGGTGGTTTTTATTGATAGTGATGAATGTTCTATGGATGCAACTTTGTTTATGATATAAAATATAAGTATATAAATCAATAGGAAGGCAGGGATTATAACATAAATTATACATAAATAATTATAATATAACTACATATGTACATTATGTTGTTGGGATATTCATATTAGGCTATACGTATTAGAAAGTCCATTTACCATTTCCATCACTACTTATTTAACTCTATTTTAATAATTTATATCATCTTTTATTTTCATATTCATTTGATTTCTTGAGAAAATAGCCATAAATTTCAACTCAAAAACAAGACAAAGAATTGTGGTGGCCTGAATTTGAATAAGTAAATTTCTATAAAATAAGTATCCACTTAAATATTCATGAGTAAATTTACTCGTACTTTAAAAAAAAAGGGACACATGTACATTTATGTATTCGTACCTTAAAAAAAACTATAAGTAAAAATTATTATTAAAAAAAAAAAATTGGCATTTCCTTCAACAATTTTTGAGAAAGAAAGAAAGAAATATTGAATATTACTACAAATGTTATCAAAATTATATCGTATCATTACAATTGCATTAAATTTCAGATATGCAAAGTTTCTTAATATAATTTTAGATTATTTTGTTGACTCAATAATATACATACACTAACACCAAAAAATATTACATTATGCATTTAGTTTATACTTATACTATACATATTTCATCTATATAGTACAATAAATAATGTGATTATAAATATTTATGGAGAGAATCAGGTGGTTTGTTGGAAAATGGTTTTGGTTTTCCATTTTAACTATTCAATTGATCTAAAATTTATAGTAGGTTTTTCTCAATAAATAACATAAATTTTCATATTATTGAAAAAATCGATGAATTGCATCTACTTGTGTAGGTGTGTGTTTAGTTTGTGGAACAGAGTTTTTTTTTATGTTTACTAAAACTAACTTATGGTTTTAAATAATATGTGATTAAAGATCATGTATAACAATAAGACGCTTATTATTCAAGAGTATATGTAGTAAAATTATCGACATAAGGTTTAATTTTTGGAAAATAATTTGATATAAAGAGTTTTCTTTGAGCTATGTACATAATTTAGTTGCCCATTGCAGTATAAAATATTGGCTGTCTGGAAATATGTATGCACCTAAACCAAAAAAAAATTAACAATTTTGTTAAAATATACCTCACATAAATCAAGAGTCAAGATGACATAACTAAAAACTTTTATTTGAACGTTGAAGCTAATTTAAAATGAAAAATTAGTTTCTCTTTGATAATAATTCAGCTCAGACAATCTATGTGGATAAAAAAAATGCAACGAATACATACATCACCGGAAATAGATGATTTTTTTATCACGGAACCACATCATAATATACTATAGGGCTGGCTAATGTTCTTTATAATATTCTCGTTCAGCTAAAACCGTTTTCACATACATATTATATTTATGTAGGATTAGAAGTCAGACATGTAACAAATCATTATGAGCTTACATAATGTGTGTACACATATCATTTTAACTTTTTGGTCTACATATAAAGAAACACAAACATACCCCCAAAATTTTTATATTATAAGACTCAAACTATAACATTTTGAAACGAATATTTTACGAATACCATTTGGTTATAAGAATGAATGACTTTTCACTCTAGGTGGTCAGAATGATATTAAATTTGGAACAAAACTGCTATATGCACGATATACACATAAATATGACAGATTTATGGAAGGAAATTTGTCGTCGCCCAGCCAAAACAATAAAAAATATGTAAAATCATAAAAAACAAATATTTAAAATTTAAAAACAAAAATATACTTAGGACTTACTTCACATTTTATATGAATATGTTGGCGGAACAGCAAATTAAGCAATAAATAATTTCGTATATTATGTTTTGTTTGTACACGAGAGAGGACCTTAATACATTAATACAGTGTCTGTTCATATTATTAGTTATTCAAAAATGTTATTTCCTCATATAAGTCTCTCCAAAATTTTCTTTATCTTTTATTCTAAGCCTTTATTGTAACAGACATTATGTACTTTTGAAAGCTTTTTCAGAATCTTCAATATCAAGTTAAAAAGTCGAATTATCTAGGTATATAATAATTGTGGAACTCTTTAAAAAACTTTCAGTCTTTTCATCAAAGAAAATAATTAAAATTGGGATTGCTTCAAGCATCCTGACCTTTTTATTTAATACATGGTGGCAACATTGTTAACTTTCTTGTTTATACTATAAATTATTTTTTTTATTAATTTAAGTTGTTTTATCTTTAATAGCAAAGAAAGTTAACGAATTTGTAGGAAATTATTGAGGATTATTAGAAATTTATGATTTATTAATTTTCTTCTTTCCAGACCTTTTAAATGTGATACTTACAGAAATTGCTTTTACTAACATTTGAGCTGTTATCTAAAACTATTGCCGGAAAAATGTCCTCTATAATTTTAAATAAACTGTAGTAATATGAGCAGTTACTGTTTGTATGTATGTATGTCTGACTCAAAGCAATGCCAACATACTATGACTGAATAAAAGAGATGAAACTTAATAAAAAATAATTTATTATAATGTTTTAGTCAGCGATTTAATATGTATGAAAATTAATTTTGTTTGTTACTTTTGTATTGAGCCAAGTTAACACAACATGCTGGCAGATTTATTTACAAAAACTCAAGTGATATATCGATTTTTTTCTAAGACTTAATTGAATTTATTTTGGAAGAAATATTTTAGACTTCAATGGAGAGGTTCGTTGTATAGTACAGAAATGCATTAATGCACCAAAGAATTGTTAATAGATTATTCTTATTTATATGTATTTCATTTATTGTAAAAAAATCTTGAAAATCTAACATATTTAACACCAGTCAAATGTCCTTTTGTCTAAAGTTGCAAGTATTAAATTCTATTGAAATTTATTAAGGTAATTTATTGGTGCTCCTTAGCGAAAAATAAAATAATTATAAAAATATGTGGACATGTAATTGTCCAATAAAGCACATAATATATTAGGTATTATAGGTATTATGTGTAATAAATATGTAATAAATATTTTTAATGAATTTAGTAAGTACCTCTACACTAAATACTTTACCTTTACCTAAATACTTAAGGGTTGGTTACATACAAAATAGTTTTAATATAGCGCTCAATATAATAAAATTGCTTTATGCTACAAGATAAAACAACAATATGAAATTCTCTTGTTACATTGTGGTTCTAAAAGCACTAACTTGTATAGACCTATCTAAATTATGTCAGCTTCCAATTAGAATCATTAATTAAGATTTATATACTCATACATTACGTATAACTACTTACCTTCATAAAAAATGTACTTAAATAATTTTTTTCTTCGGTTTAGGTAGGCATATAACAACGTATAACAGTAACACACTTGTGTATTATCGTTAATAAATTTACGTTGTGGTTTATGCTTCAATTTAAATTTACGACACACCGACCTTATTTACAGTCTTAATTAACAAGAACCCATACGCAAATAATATCACAACATCCCTTATCGACTCAAACAAAATACACTTCCTGCAGTTGGTAAAATTTCCATCCAACTTTACTTTAAATGTTGCCTGTATAAACATTTTGCCACCCCTCGAATCATAAAACACATTACTATTTAATTTGCTTATTAATATGCAAGCTCAGTACTCTATTAACTTTTACGATATGATATATTTGCGATACCTCTCTCTCTCTGATGGGTACTCTCTACTCTATATGTACTTATGTACATATATACAAACATGACTGTAGGGTGTAAGACTGAAAACTGTGAAAGGATTTGCAACCCTGAAGTGACCCATACAAGGTGAAAATTGAAGGGGTTTGAAAATGATCCGTATTAGAAGGGGGTGCCATAATACTTAATTTTCGTATTATTATTCACACGTATAACGGATTTATTATTAAATTCTTGATTATTGGGTCGGTTTTTGTTCCGTATACGTATTTATGATATGTATAATTATATCTATACATATAGGTATAGTAAATTTGACTACTTTATAGGGTAGCTGGTTTCAGAGTGTTTAATTGAAATAGATGGGGCTTCATCACCGGAATTAGATTTTATAATGTAATTAATTTTTATAGTTTAAATCTTGCAAATCATTTTCAATTATATCCGGCAAAATCATTTTTTGTAATTAATGTCCTTTTTTGTACAGTATCACATGTTATGGTAATTAGAGTTCTGGTTCAAATCTGAGATCTCGTGGTTTTTCACACGATGATGCTCACAATTCTATATTCGTATGTTGTGTCTAAAGTAATTAATTTGAGTTTTCATACTAATTTTATATGGTTGGTCCTACCATGTGGTTGTACTATACATACCTGCAATATTCAACATATCCATTCATACTGAGTAACGGTTGATGGTGTTTAATTTTGTACTTCTTTTTAAGTGGTTTCCTGTTTTAATGACACTCTTACTAAGTGTGTACATATGAGCTAAAGTTTATACGTTCATTATACTTAGATACATATGTACTTGTACATATACTATAAGAATAATAAATGATCTTGACACATTCAGGGGTTTTTTTTAAAAAATTTTAATTCCATCCACTTTTCGCTACTGACGAGTTATAATTTTAGAAAGTAAAACTAAGATTTTTATTTGGCATATAAGAAATCTTACTTTGATGTATATATTATGTACGGTAGGTCTGAAATAGGATTTTAACGGCATAAAAGTTTTGTTACAGAAGCATTTTCCATAAACCAATAAATCCTTTCATCTATTTTAATTCTTTGGTAGAATAGTGTTTAGGCCAAATGGAACTAATCATTATTGCTGAACCAGATGTTGCGTTTATATAAAGATTAAATTTTATATTATGAAAAAATCCCCACGTATTAGCATTTAAATTTGCTAGATTATATTATTATACTAGTGCTATAGATTGATATATATATATATAGCTTAATCGTCAGACTTGACCCACTTAAATCAGACTAGATCAGAACTAGACTAGAATATTTTTGATCTAATATGATCCACTTACTACAAACATTTTTTATCGAAGAACAAACAAATTTTTATATCTAAGTACTAATACATAAAAATTGAGGAATTTCAAGTCCTTTGAGAAGTACACATGTTTTTGATTTAAAAAAATATTTGAATGCAATTTTTATTTCTATTAATACAAAAGATATCAATTTTCATCGAGTATATAATTACATCAACAGGTGTTTCTTCTTAAGATTAGTTTTTGTATCATTTTAGGAAAGGTCTAATTAATTTTTTCCAGTGCTTTCCCAATGAAATGTCGGAACATATAATAACTACAAAGTAAAATGCATCGAATTTTCAATAATTTTCTTTCAACCATGTGTTAGCCATTAGCCTCTCGTCAAAAATTAACGTGATTTTTGACATCTCATATGACTGGTAATTACATGGATTTGTCAATGCACCGAGCCAATGTAATATGTTTCATCTTCCACATAGTGTATATGATGTTATTATTGTCAATGACACTAAAAACACCTCTTTGTGGTGTTATTTTAGGGTAAAATGTAATTACTTAAATATATTTTGTACCAACGGAGCTTATTATTATATGATGGTACATAGGACGATTTGGAACATCAAAGGAATTGATTATTATGCCAACATACACCCCGAAAAAAAAATGATCAAAGAAGACTGATTAGAATGTTTTGACTTTTATTATCTTTAATTAATAGAAAACAGGTGTTGCGTATTTTTGTTTGGGAACGAGACATTGTCGAGATTAATTGACTTAATTTGCTTAAAAATGGGTATAGTCACTTGAGATTTATAAGCTGATTATTTTGGGATTAAATACATTTCTATTTTGTTGTATTGGTGACTAGGTCTTTGATTAACTATATAATGTATAAGTCCCAAGAGGATTTCGTACTGATAATTGATTGAAACCCATGATTTTGGAACCAAATTTATGTATTGTATCTTATATACGAGTGAGGGTGCTTCTTTACATGTATATTGTACACAATGTATATTTACAACTTATTGATTAAATTTAAATTTTCCAATAGAATTTTATTGTTAAAGGTATGACCCATTTCACAGCGAAAAAGGACATATTGTTTATTTATATATATTTTTTAATCATACTTAGTTTAATTGGGCAGTTATATAATCATTGTTATTAACTTGATAATTATTATCATCAAGTACATCTTCAAGTAGGGAGTTTTTATTAGTAACTATTTTACTGATATGATGTTTTCGAATCAGTATTTTCATAAAAATGTCTTACCATATCCATGAACGGCCAACCAATTTTTTTTTTCTGATAGATATTCGAAGCAGCTAACTGGAAAAAATAGTTCTCGGAACAATGTTCCGGTAATTTAGAAGATATCAATTTTATATGAATTTTTATTGTAAATATAAGGGAAAATTGGGAAAAAAATACCAAAATAGTTTTTCCCCAAATTCCATAAATTTGATTTTAAAATTAATAATCTTAACAATTTATGAAATTTAGGAGAGCGTGTGTTTAAACAACAAAGTATAACAAATGGACCGACACATTTAATAAAATTCGCATTAAAAAATTGACTGAAATTAAAATAAATCAAAAAATATTTTATTGAAGAATTGGTTATATAGAATTTTATTTCACGCACATGTATAAATAAGAAAAGATCAATATTACTCATATTATAATGGTATTTATATGTTTTTTTTAATTAAAGTTATAAATTGAAGAATCTACCTTTATACATATTTTAATCAATTTTTTGACAATCGGTATATAAAACTCACTTACAAGAAGGGATCCCTTCCATTTACGCGAATGCACGCAATGACATCAAAACTCTGAGCGCACGATATATGGCGTGCAATGTTTGTTGTAAACAAAAAAAAGGCTCAAATATATTATAACTAAAGTAACGAAATAAACATTCTTTAATTATTACAAATTGTATGGGCTTCGGCTTTAATAAAAAATAACAAAAATAATCGAATTATGTTATTTTTTTTTATATTCATTGTGGTATCGATGTTATAATTTTGTGTATATCTCAATGTGTGTGTGTGTGTGTTAGTGTGTATGAAAAAAATAAATATAAAAATGTCAAAATGTCATATTAGAGCCAATTGATATTTTTATTATTTACTTTTGTTGTACATCGAGTAGGTACATAAGACGTGTAAAAAACATCATTTATCTAACCACCTTTTAAAAGTGTATATAAATTGAAAATACTAAAAGTGTTTTCTTTCAATCAAAGGATTACTAAACTTATTCCTTTTTCATGAAACTAATGATGACTTGTCATATCTTGTTGAAGTTCAATTTGTCAACATATTCTTGCTGATCAAGTGATATTTCTTTTTCTACATTTTTTTTTTGGGGATTGGGAGTAATTTTCTATTTCAATGATGTATCGCTTTATGACTTTGTGGTATTAGTATATTTTATGTAATAATTGGTATTTATCCATGTATAATCAAAAAGATGTAAGAATATGGGTTACTAGAGAAGCTAATTAAAAAAGTATATTTCGTTACTAATGAGATGTGTTTGTAGTGACACTATAATCTCTCAGAGGGTCTATCCCTAAATCTATAGCTGCTCCGGAATTTTTAATTGAATTCTGTATTTTGGAGTAGGTAGTAAAGCTATTCCTATAAATCCTCATCATAAGTTTCGAATATAATTTACGCATTTTTTTTAGATTAATAGAATTTTTCAATTCTATTTGTTGATCGTATATTTTGGTATTAGTAAATTTTTAATTCGACTTAGCGATCTATGGTTATGTACACAGATGAATCTGTGTACTGAATTTTTAAGTATATAGTGATGCGTTAATATATGACGTTCATCTCTATTACTTATATATGTAGTCGAGTGTCATGTTTTTATTTGATATGATGCACAAATAAAAATAAATAATTTACGCATATTTACCTACTTACTACACAACTACATAATTTTGTTTGAGTAGAGAATAATTGAATGGTTAATTTCCCTCTTTTTAAAATATTCTTAAATTATCATAAAATTAAATAAAAGGGTTGAGATAATATTATCCATTATCTATAACGGAACAAACATTTATTCCAAAAATACTGCAATATAAAAGCTGAAACACAGATAGTACAATCTCCATAAATGGCAAAATTTTCCCTTTGAACTATTTTCATTCTATCGGATCACAATTTTTAATATATTTGCATATAAAAATTCAGACAAATTTTTGAAATTACAAAATAGCACCATGTTAATTATGAAATTAATTGACCAAATTTGGTATCGTATCGTACAAACAATAAAAACTTTCTTTTTATATTACCACCCACCCAATAATTATATACTACCTTCATTCAAGGTGATTCTCTTTTCTCTACTCACTATGTAAACATTTTGAAGAAAATATATTTCTGACCAATATATTTATAATTAAAAATACAAAACGTCTGCAAATTGTTGTATAACATAAATTCTTTAGTCATAATGGCTAATATTTTTTATTGAGCTATTACTTCAATACCCGTGTATCATAAAATATGAACCATTAATAATTATTAATTATAACTATTGTTTCCATAAAAATCCGAAATGACTTCAAACATGACATTGACAGCTCGCTAACAATTTTATTTACTGAGAAAGGTGAACAATATTCAGGACAATAAGCCAGTCAGCTGAAGAAAAAGGAAATAAAAAAAAACACAGAAAAAAAATCCCTCATGAAAACGCAATTTTCCACTTATACTATATTACATGTTTTTAGATTTGGAAAATGATAGTAAAGGTGATTCATTCACGTTCATTTACGATAAAAAGCTAGAAAAAAGCAATTCTTTTGTATACAGAGAATAGACGTGAAAAAAAGCGATAGGCAAACATTATTATCCAGAAATATTTTGGTAAACAAATGGTACCTACGTAGTTTTGTTATTTAATTTTTTTGTTTTTTGTTTAAATTGAGAGAAGTCACGCTACAGCTACATATAAGTACGTACGTACGTATATACTTACGTACATATGTTGTATATTGGTCGTAAATAAAAAGGGTTAACAAAAGTTTGGTATAGTGTTACTTTTTATGTTCAACAAAAAACAGTTCAAAGCTCTGTTCAAGTTTTGAAGCAAATAAGTAAACTTTTAAAAGTATATATTTGACCGGATATTTGCTTTTGACTGTAGTTAGTTAGATATAAAAAAATCTGCAACATTTTTATTAGCAGAGTTCAAAATTAAGTTAATAAAAACAAAAAGAAGTAAAACCGTTGTTTAGAATAAAATATTTGATTTAAAAGTAGGTTAGGTATTGTAATGGGCTTTTATCACGTTTTTGAAAAACTATTCTTGTACGCTTAACGAAAAATAATTTCCAATACTAAATGTATCAAATTTGTTTTTTTGGTTAAAAAATATTTCTCATTGAATTACTTCTCCATATTTTCAAAAACAGGAATTTTAATCAGAAAGTTTAGGACATAATTTAATTTTTTAAATACCTTTTTGTGCGAAACCGTGGAAGCTTTTGTGTTTTCATCGTATATATGAAATCACTACATAGGTCGCAAAATATATAACTGAAAGAAACATTATTAATTTGCCTAGAGTAGTTTCATATGAAAATGTACCCCAAAAATGTGAGAAATTATCTACAGGTAGTCCTCTTACAACACGGTTTCAATCTAACTCGATAAGAAAATTATTCACTATAACATAATAAGAAAATTGCGAAAATTCTCGTATAACACGATAGTTTTGAAATAGTCTCATACAACACGGAATTACGTTAGAACATATCTAACTTGTTATAGGAGGGATACCTGTATTTAATGTATGTATATAGAATTTAATTTTAATTTTAAAATTATTTGGAACCCAAAGAACACATAAAGACAACGATTTCCCATTGTTGATAGAATGAATAATACTATAAAATATATTTAAATAATTTTTTCCAATTTTGAAATTTTCTAATTTGATTTAATTAAATTAAAATAGTAAATACAACAATTAAGATTAATTTTGTAATAAAATTTACATTGTATCTACGAACACAAATGAAACACTAGCCACTAAATACCAAATTCTAAAATTGAAAATGAACTTTGTGATAAATTTCCCAGAAAATATGCAACCAATATCATAGTTTAACAATTTTTATTCATTTTGTGTGACATTTATGTTCTATTCTCATATAAATTACACTGAAATGGTTACCATAATTCTCGCCGGTATTTCCCTTTATGTATATTTGCATTTTCAGTCATAAATAATTTGCAAAATGAAGTTGAAGATTTAGTGATAAACAATACTACATAATATACATACATACATACATACATGTAAAATATGTAATGCTACATAATATAGGTTAGGTATATATTTAATCGTTTACTTTACATTAATATTTCTGGGAAAATTTATTTTCAGTGAATATTACAGATTTCCATGAATTTATGTAAAATAATAAAATAATGCTCGTTTGTAAATAGGGCTGTGTGAAAAATATTATTGACGAAAACAAATATGCTTATAGGCTTTATGTTAAGTCACCTGTTCCGTAAATAAATTGAACATATCTATCTACAACCTATATATTTATACTTATAAATCCCTATATATATCTACATACATACATTTGGTAAGTATATAACCAAAAAAAAAATATATATTTTCAATATTCCTGATTTACTTTTTTTTATTGGAAATCAAATACGGAATAATGTCAACAGAGTCGATTGATAAAAGAAAAAAAATACTTTATTTTCATGTGTGTGAAATACTTTTATATTTACATTTTTCTTCTCTATTGTATATTGTGTGTCAATTGAAAATCTGTTCAATAGAAAAGGATTCATGGTAAAATTTCTAAAAAAAAAAATTAAATGGTTTACAGTATTGCTTCCTACGAATTTCCCTCAATCAATTGTGAAAAAAAAAAAAATGAAAAAAGAATTTAACCAAATCAAATTATATATAGGTAAAAAAAAATCATCTCAAAAGTAATTTTTTGTTGGCTGATCAAAACTTATCGATTAATTTTAATTTGTTGTCAACAATGTACATAAATCAATGAATGGGTCCAATTGACGCACAATGCTGATGCACCTTTTTCAATGAAAATGTAAGTTTTTTAATTTAGGTTTAGAGCGGGTAAAGGTGGAACTTATTTTAGACATATTATATAAAATATAGGTCAATAGAATAGTAAGTATAGCAAGAAGGTTTTGTCATTTTGAAAACAATTAATCTCATTTAGCTACTTAATTATAATTATCCCTTAAAACGCCTGTAATGTTAATTATAATTAATAAAGCACATTGTGTTCACCTCTATATAATAATGTATGTCTGAATGTTTTCATATAAATAAAATTAATGGCAAATGAATTAGCTCTGAATAGTATGACCATTTTAAATCATTTTGCGTGACATTAATGCTTTTACGCACACAAATTCCATTAAATGTCGCTATATTTCTTGATTATGCCCACAATTTTATTTTTACAAAACCAGTGAATCGACAAAACTGTTTGCACGATGTTATATATTGCAGAATTATTTCAATATTTTTGTTGTAATATTCAATGCGATATTTATTACCGGGTTTACGACACTTTCATAATGTCCCGTTTAATATTCTTAATAAATCATCTTTAACAATATTATCGGAAAAATTGTGGACAATACTAACTGAATCATTAATAATAAATTTTATGACATCATCCCGAGAGCCTATAATTTGGTCTCTATTATTAGCTAAAGAATTTTAATATTTCTTGAAAATTATGTTATTTAAAAAAAAATGTTTATTTCTAAAATTATCCACAAATATAAAATATATCATTATCTTCTTAAATTAAAGTAATAATTTACATTAGATGACACAGAAAATTGGTTTTCCAAGAAAACATTTTTTCTTACTGTAAAATTTTAATTTAATAAAAACAAAAAAATTTTAAAAATAAAATGTTGTCTTCTGTAACATTATGCTTAAAAACACGATGAAAAATTGGAAAATTCATGAAAAATCTAACTTTTCGATATACATATTATTATTTGCAAATTTATTTTTGCTGTTTCAAATCTTAATGTATTGTCTTACTTAGACAAGCAGGAGTTGACAGCAAAATATTATTGATTTCCATAAGACTTTTCTATATCCAAGTAAGTGGAGAACTTATAAACAGTCTAATAATAACTGGGTAATATCTTAAATATGACAAAGTTTGAAATTTGAGTGAAAAAGAGAGCATTTCCATAAAAGAATATTTGGAGTGTTGCATGCACATGCACAATTGTACATCTTCAAGATTTTGTTAAACATTACATGTTACATTATCAAAATTAATCGCTAAAAATTACTTACAGAAACAGTTGCTGTTATATAGACTTTAAAACTTGAAACCTTATCATAGTGAATGTCATACCATTCGTATTTCAAAGCCACAACTAATTTCTTGACAAAACTTGTATTATAAATTCTTAGAGCAATTCTATGAGCAGTTGAAATATATGTTAAATACTGCGTTCATATAGAGAACATAATAATAAACCCTCTATAAAAAAACCCCTATGTCATCATTTTAATGAGCAATTGTATAGTGAAATTATATACAAACAAACTCCATAATATTATAATTAAAAAACATAAAAAACAAATATGCAAACATTTAACTTCTCTAAATTAAATTATTGCGGTTTGTAGTTTTATTTACTGTTCATTATTTGGTTTTTCAAAAAAGGCTTATTAAAATCCAGAATGTAGCAAAATAGTCGTACAGAGGTAAATAAATTCACATAAAATAAATGAAATGAAATGAAGAGGTAAATTTGTTATGGCTATTTACGTTGATAGGATTTTCCTCAGGACATTGATATTAATACTAATTGGATGTATTCATTAGGCATCGGTATTACACCATTGAACATATATTTATTTATATTACTATAATATATATCTATATGTACGTATGTATGTAAATATAATGTGGGTATACATATAAAAGCACCTTTAACAAATATCGGTAATAATTGAAAATTGTTCATTTAAATCTGTCTCTATATAAACTAAACTAGACTTTTTTTTTTGTATATGTATTTATGAAAACAAAATTAGTCCGGAATATCAATATTACCCACGTATAGTTTCTATTCTTTTAAAAAGTCTATAATTTTTCATTTTAATATTACATATTTTTAATTATTTAATTATAGGTATTTTTTTTAAATTTTTTTAATGTAATTTTATTACTGCCTGTGATTATCTGCGCATCAATAATGTTGTTATGAATGGCTTTTACTACCAACGCGTTCCATTATTTTGATTCAGTCCCTTATTTTGATTCAAATTTTTCAACAGCATAATAAAGGTACCTATTTTAATTTTCAGCAAGTGTGGATAGACAATGCTGGTTGAAAAATTTTACTGGAAAGTCAATTGCGTCAGCGAGATCTTCGCCCAGTATTATCGATGTTGTAATAAGATATTTCTTCACTCTGAACCAGAGATTTTGCTCAATGATTAGAATCCATAAATTTCTATTTTGGTTAACAATAATTTTTGTTTAGAATAATTTTCAAATAATAATCCCGATGTGACAGAACATTACATCAAAGAAAGTTTTTCTATGAAAGCTGTAACCATCTCTTACCGACATATGTACATTCGTTATTATATATTGTTTGTTGATGACGTTCATGTATCTAATAATGCATAATTGTATATATTTTGTGTCACTGTGTGCTATCAATTTTAAGTCCAATTATTAATACCTAATCAAAATTTTAGTTGACATATTTTCATGTTTAATGACTTTATAGTCAGACAAGGATTTCAATTGCATTTTGTCATTTATTAATTGACTTTGTTATTTAATGTGACAGTGAATTCGAATAAGTTTGAAGTAGC